>JAQZBX010108447.1:0-10554 GCA_029593785.1 Cabassous unicinctus
CCGGGGCCTCACACATGGTAAACGGGGGCTCCATCGATTGAGCCACACCCGCTTCCTGTTGTGAGGTCTTGCTGCATCAGCCCACCAGGGCCAGGCGGGCCGGCCTGCCCTCACAAGGAGGCCCCGGGAAGCAAACCCGGGGCCTCCCATATGGTAAACGGGAGCTCTATCCATTGAGCCACACCCGCTTCCCTCTCTAACACTATTAATAATCTTTTGGTCACTGCTCACCCTTATGACCCCAAGTCTTGTGGATAACCCAGCCAACACCCAGGACTCTCAGTTCCCAGGCTTCCTCATCTTTAGTGACCTCTCAGTTCATTCCTCTTTAGCTTAAGCCCTATGGTCACACAAAGTCCTTGTCAGCACCTGGAGAAGCTCCCCCTCTGAAATTATAAATTCACAGATCTCTATCAAGAATTGTGAAGAGCCTGATATTTTACCCTAATTAGAAGTTAACAAATTAGCCTGACACAGTTTCATGGAGACTGGTAGAAAACACAAGACTCCTGGGTCAAAGACAAAGGACAATTCATCACTCATAGCACTGTCATCAGCCAGACTATCAGCAATTTTGTGTTGGTTCCTTGAGGGTAAAGATGGCTAAATGACATCTGTACACCCAGTGGGTTAAACTATAGGAAAGGAACCCTGAGCTTAGGAAACCTGAATCTTTTATAATGGGCAATAAGCATGCCTTTGCTCTGTAGGGTGATACTATATCCATCTTCCAATGCTGTAAACAAACCTGCCCTTTGCTCTGCAGAAAATCATTTTCTCTATCTTCCTGCAAACATCCTTGAAAAGATAGGCTGTAGCAACAGGCAGTGAGTGCCTCACTCATAAGATATGCAGAACTTTAGAGCATTTCTTGAGGAATGAGGTAATGTCTCCTTCCAAAATAACAGGCTTGCTTACCACTTACTACAAAAGTGGTAGATTCTCCAAGTTCAGTGTTCTTCAGTTGAGATGCAAACCCAATACTTGTGCAGCATCCATGTGGCCTGTGGCACTGCCCCATGACTTGGGCAACAAGGGAAACCTATAAAACATCATTCTTATCCTTATAAGAAAGCTTATCCTGCTTTCTGTGCTGTGGGTAATTAAGTCTTTTCTCTCTGACCCAAGAGTCTCTGGTCTTCTGTCAGCATCCATAAAACAATCATAGGCTAACTCACTAGCTTATATGTAGGGTAAAATCACATCCCAGACTTGATATCTGTAGCATAGCCAAAGTGAATTTGTTTAGTTTCCCAAACAAGTCATGCTCTTGTTTTGGAGACATCACAAATACTATTCTCTCTGCCTAGAACATTTTGGCCCTTCTTTCTTGGTGACCTCCACCAGTTTATCTGAAAAGTCTTCTTTCCCTGTCTTCCATACCCCTGGCCCCAACTGGGTTATGTTCCCTTCCTTTAAATCCCACAATGCCCTATGCTTCTCTGATCATAGTGTTTTTCACAGTGTATTGTAATTGCCTGTTTATTTACTTGTCCCCTCCTCTTCCAATAGATTAGGACTTCAGAGGTCAGAGATAGTATCTGTCTAAATTATACCCCCAGATTTAGCACATTGTCTGACATACTGCAGTTGCTTATTAAGTATTTATAGAACAAACAAGATGCTAATATAGAAATATACATAAAGCAGTATAAAAGCACCAAGGAAGGGTATCTAAATCAGTATAGAGGTCTGGGGAAGGCCTCCTAGATGAGGTGACATTTGAGGGTGGTCTGAAGGAAGAGTTGGCTAGGGAGGTAAAGGGAGAGAAGGGAAAGCTTTTAGGCAGTAAGAATGACGTATAAACACATGGGGGAAAAAAGAAAAGCAACAACAAAAAACCCATGGAAGTGGGAACTAGCATAGTGCCAGTTTTAGTTTGCTAAAGGCTGCCAAAGCAATATACCAGAAATAGGTTGGCTTTTACAATGGGAGCTTGTTAGGTTAAAAGCTTACAGTTCTGAGGCTGTGAAAATGTCTAAATCAAGGCATTAGGTGAAGCTCCCTGAAGGTTAGTTGCTGGCGATCCTGGACTCCTGCCATGTGGAAAGGCACAATGGCAGTTCTGCCAGTTTCTGCCTTTCCTCCAGGTTCACTTTCTCCCCAAGCTCAGCTGTGAGCCAGCAGGCACATGGCTCCTGGGGCCTCTCAGCTTCTGGATTCTTCTCTATCTCTGCAGTTTTTTTTCTGTGTCTGCAGCTTTTATTTCTCCATATATAAAAGACTCCGGTAAGAGGACTAAGTTCCACCCTGGGCTATGCCCTGCTGGAGCAATCTTATCAAATGGCCCTTAACTGATCTAATCAAAGGTTCACAATAGGTTCAGTTTAAGAACCTAATTCTCTGAGGTTCACAAAGGACTCAAACCAACACAGTGCCTTTAAGAAACTGCAAATGATTTCCTATGGTTGCAGCCTAGATGTGGAGGGATGGAGTGGCAGGAAATAAAGCCGACAGGTAGGCAAGAGATGAATTATGAAGACTTTGAATTGTATCTAAAAAGTCTGACAGATTTCCATTTCAAGCTTGGATTTTCTGTTAAAGTATGAGGCACATCCTCTTAAGTGTGTCATAACATAACAACATGGAATGGTGTGATAAAGAAGAAAGCATAGTAACTTATGAAAACTTCGGATGCAATGTTGGTAATCCTGTAACTTTGGGCAAGCCACTTCAATTCTCTGAGCTTCTGAGCCCCTGTAAAACAGTGATGATAATATCTCCTCAAAGGGGTGTTTTGTGAGGATTAAATTGTGATAACTTAGGTAAAGTACCAGGTACCTGGCATTACACAATAAATGTTCGTTTGTCCTCCTTTACTCCTCTTGGAATCAGCTTCCTCATCTGCAAATGGGATAAAAGCCGAACCTCTCTCTCAGGTCCTCCCGGGTCCAGACTCAATAGAGGGGCAAGATGAGTGGAGAATAGCGACCTGGTGGCGGCTCCCCTTCCTTTCCGCAGGTCCCGCCTCCGTTTAGCCGCATGGGGGCACTCTAGGCTGCTCCTCGGTGCTCTATGGTTCTTCCCTCGCCCCGGAAGTGGTTCCGTGGCGGGGGTTGGTAAGGTCAGGCCATGGTTGGGCAGAGGTTGGGAAGATGGCGTGGCGAGGCTGGGCGCAGAGAGGCTGGGGTTGCGGCCAGGCGTGGGTCCTGCCAGTGGGCGGCCGCAGCTGCGAGGAGCTCACTGCGGCCCTGGCTCCGCCACGGCTGCTCGGATGCAGGTAATGGCCACCGCTCCGGGCTTCTAGCCTTTCGGCTCCCAAGCTTCGGCTGCGCATCCTCAGGGGCAGAGGCCGTCCGAGCTCCTTGTTCTGCTCCTGGGTCACCTCCGTCTCCTCAGATGCCCCTTCCTTCCTTCTTCCTCTCTTCTTTCCCTTCCGTTCAGTCCTTGCTTCTCTTCCATCAGCCCTGCCCCGGAGCACACAGTGACCGGCCCAGCCATTCGTGAGCCCGCTTTGTCCCCATCCCCATCTGGATGGACGTGACGGGAAAGGGAACTAAGTTCCCTTGAGGCCTAATTGCGTGTCAAGCGTCATAATCCTGAGAGGAAAATACTGAACCCATTTTTTAAGTGAAGAAGCTGAACTTACCTGAAGTTGCATAGCTGGTAAAATTGCAGAGCTGAGATTTTACCCTCTATCAGTCCAGTTATTGAGGTTTTATCCTCTGTCAGTCCCATTATTAAAGTCTATGTTCCAAACATATTTATTTAGCGATTAGAGTGTTAAGGGAGGGCGGATTTAGTTTTTCTGTTGTAGGAGTTTAGACAGTGGAATATTAGACGATTTCTCAGCCCTTTCGGAGTAGGAGCTGGGTAGAGAGTATGGTGTATCAGTATTTGCAACTTTTGCATTAGAATAATTAAAATTTACACACTGAGGGGAAGAGAGAAATCCCTTAACCATCTAGTGTCTATCTGATGTATTATCTGGCTTTGAAATTGTTCGTTTCTGATCCACGGTTTCAACACTCCCAATTTCTGACAGTGGGTCCCTGGGATCCACCTGACAGACGGTAGCAAGGAACATGAGGCGTTTATCATCACGTGGGCTAGCCAGTGGTAAATAAATTGAGGTTCCAATGTGGTGGAGTCATTACCTAATCTTAAGAATCACTTGGAATGTTTGTAGACTATATTTCCCAGGCCCTCCCCCAGCCCTTCCAAACCAAAATCACCAGGGAAAGGAAGAACCTTTATTTTAACAATCATTGCAAGTTAGAGACTGCCTCTGAATCTCTTAGGGAGTTTGTGACAAGTTTGCCTAAGTTTTATCTTTAATGATACACTGTAACATAGGTCTTCAGACACTACTCTTAAACTGAAGATTGAGGAGCTACAAGGTTAATTGAGTGGTCAAAGTAGATTTCAATGGTCCTGATTCCATTCAGTTCAGATTGCCTGGTTTAAGGGGGAAGAAAAGCTGAATGTGTTTATTAAGCAACAGGTGTATTAAATATTTAAGATTTGCGTTCACATCACTGTACTGGTTCAAGAGGGGAAAGTAAAAAAAAAAAAAAAAAAATGGATTAATGAGGAACTTCCAGTAAAATGTTGGGGTTGAAGACCATTTGAAACAATTGAAGAATAAACACATCAGCCAGTACACAGAGGTTGTGTGAAATACACACTCCATACCTACCTGCAGAGGAAAGTAGAACAAATAGTGATTTAAAAGGAAAATGACTCATTTGGGGATGACTTCTTGGAGAAAGTGAGTATTGAACAGGATTTGAAATGATTTCTCGGACAGCTGGATAGAAGAGAAAAGATGATATGTTAGTAAGAAAGGTTCTTTTGAATATTAGCATCAGCTTTTTAAATTTTGCCATTTATGTAGAAAGTTTGAAATGACATTTACATGGTTACTTAGAAGAATGCATTAATGAGGATTTAGGTTTGCCTCATCTCTGGAAATGAGCACCTAAAGTTAATAGAAAGCATGAGTTACCTTGAATATAATCTTTATTTTGGTCTATTTTAGTATGCAGAAGAATGACATCATCAGAGATGTGTTCAAAAGCAGAGATCTAGGCCCAATCCATGTGATGCTAATGTAATAAGCCTAGAGTGGGGCTAGGAATTTGCATTTTTAACAAGCACGGTAGGTGGTAATACAACCCAAAGTGACCCACCAGTCAAGAATGGTTTTTAAATTTTTATTTTTTTTGCTGTTAGCAGCCAACTCATCCTTGCCCACAGCAGGGCATGCTAGGCAACAAGAAAGGACTTTGTGTAGGAGTTACCAGACAGTCCTATTGGTCCAATAGGAGAGAAGTAAGTGCTGGAAACCCACTATATTGGGTTACAATTTGTGATCTTTCTAGTAAATGTATTCCCATTACTTTATATCATTCCTTTGTTTTGGCCCAAAGTGTATTACTTGTTTTGATTACTAAATTTACCAGACCTAGCTCCAAATTACTTTGGATTTAATTAAGATCAAATCTATTTGCAAAGGATTAACCTGTGCCACTTTAAAGAGTATATCAGATAGAAATGCCTTTGACTGTAAGTAAGCTGATGGTGGTTTAAATAAATGAGGTGTGTGTATTATTTATCTAATATAAGATGATTAGAGGTAGGTGGCTGCTGTCTTTGGCTCAGTGGCTCAGAGATGTCAAGGCTAGTATATAAATTCCTTGGCCTTTCTCTTGGCATTCGATATGACTGCCCCAGCTCCAAGAATGCTTACATTCTTACAACTTTAATTAAGGCAGAAAGAAGGAAGAGTAAGCAAAACCTTTCCAAAGTTTTGCTTTCCAAGAGTATTCTGGGAAATTCTTAAGTCTCATTTGGCCAGAACTCTGTGTGACATGGCCATCCCTAGCTATAAGGGATGCTGGAAAAAGTGAATGTATTTCTTTCCTAGCCTCTAAAGAAAAAGCAGGCAAGAGAAAAAGGTTGGAAATTGATTTGGAATTTGCTATTCCACAGTGTTTGCCAAAGTATATTCAGAAGACTGTTAATAGGCTCTGAAGGGAATTCAGAGTCATTCAGAGCAATATTAGCATTGTTTGAATAAGTTCCAAAATAGATTACTCTGAAAGGACTAGCACTTATTTGAAAGTATAAATTCTGGAGTATTAAAAGTTTCAAGTCAAATTACTTTTATCACCCCCTATTTTAGTTTCCTTGGCTGTTCAAGCGAATACCATGCAATGGGTCTACTTAAACAATGGGGATTTATTAGCTCAGTGTTTTGAGGCTACGTGTATTAGTCAGGGTTCTCTCGGGAAACAGAATCAACAGGAGATATCTGTCAATAATATGAGATTCTGGGAAGCGGGTGTGGCTCAATGGATGGAGCTCCCGTTTACCATATGGGAGGCCCTGGGTTCACTTCTCGGGGCCTCCTTGTGAGGGCAGGCCGGCCCACACGGCGCGGTGGGCTGATGCAGCAGGACCTCACAGCAAGGGGGAGATAGGCAGACGCGGAAGAAACACACAGCGAATGGACACAGTAAAACACAACTAGCAATGGGGGGATAAATAAATAAATAAATCTTAAAAAAATAATAATAATAATAATATGAGATTTTAAAAGAGTCTCTCACGCGACCGTGGGGATGCACAAGTCCAGGTTCTGCAGGCAGGCTGCAAACCAGTGGCTCCAGTGAAAGTCCGACGAAGGGTCGTTCATGAGTTTCTGGGAGAAGTTGCCTGTCCAACGACAAGCTGGGAAATTCTCTCAATGTTGAAATCACTTCCCCTTTTAAGTCATTCAACTGATTGGATAAAAGTGCCACCCATTGATGATGTAATCTCCCTGATTGATGCAGATGTAATCAGCCATCCACGCAGTAAACTCACTTGTGATTGAAGTCCATAAATGCTCTTGTATTACAATTAGCCCAGTGCTTGCTGGAACAAACACCTGGACACCAATACCTGGCCGAGTTGACACATTAGCCTAACCATCACACTAGGTAAAAGGGCAAATCAAGGCTTCATCAAGGTGATACTTTCCTTCCAAAGACTGGTATTCTGGGGCTAGCTGCTGGTGATCCTTGGTCCTGGGTTCTTCTGTCACATGGCATCACTCCTAGCTCCAGTAATAGGATTAAGACCTATCCTGGGGCACACCTTAACTAAAGTAACCTCATCAAAAGTCCTCCTTACAGTGTGTGCACACCAGAATGGATTAAGTTTAAGAACATGTTTTTCGGGGGGTACATACGGCTTCAAATCAGCGCGCGTACACACACACACACACACACACACACACACACCGTCTGATTTCTGAGAAGTTGAACAGGAATGGAGTTTTGAAGAGAAAGAGAGCATTCTAGGCAAGTAATGATAACGGCTACACCATTTTCCTGAGCTTTGCTTCCAAATGCCTACTAGACACCTCCACCTGGATATTGTGCAAACGTCTTTTTTAATGCTAAAGATACTTGAGTTATAATTTACATATAGTAAATTGTATGTCTTAAATGTATAGCCCATGAATTTTGATAAGCATATACACCTGTGGAACCATCATCTAAATCCACATAAAGAACATTTCCATCACCCCAGAAAGTTCCCCCTTCCTCCTTTCCAGCAACCTCAAACCCCTCTAGGGAACCACTATTCTGATTTTTATCACCAAGATAAGTTTTGCCTGTTCTTCAATTTCATATAAATGGAATTACAGTTCTTTTATGTGTGACTTCTTTTGCCCAATGGTGTTTTTGAGATTCATCCATGATATGTGATCAATAGTACTTTTTTTTCCCCTGGGTAGTATTCTGTTGTTTGAACCTGCTACAGTTTATTTATCCATTCACCTGTTGATGAAAATTTAAATTCCAGTGTTTATTTGTTTATTTTATTTATTTATTTTTAGATTTATGTTTATTTATTTATTTCTCCCTACCCCCCTCATTGTTTTGAGCTTGCTGTCTGCTGTCTGTGTGTTCTTCTGTGTATGCCTGTCCTCTCCCCAGACAGCACCGGGAACCGATCCTAGGACCTTCCGGAGTGAGAGAGAGGCACTCAATCTCTTGTGCCACCTCAGCTCCCTGGTCTGCTGCATCTCTTATTGTCTCTCCTCTGTCTCTTTTTGTTGCGTCATCTTGTTACACCAGCTCTCCACGCAGCCCAGCACTCCTGCGTGGGCCAGCACTCCCCATGGGCCAGCTCTCTGCTCGGGCCAGCTCGCCGCATGGGCTAGCCTGCCTTTCACCAGGAGGCCCCGGAAATTGAACCCTAGACCTCCCATATGGTAGACGGGAGCCTAATCACTTCAGCCATATCTGTTTCCCTCCAGTTTTTAGGTATAAGAATAAAACTGCCATGAACACAAGTATTTTAAACAATGGCCACAAAGGAATTGCTCAGAGCTCATCTTCCAATTTCCCATTTGGTGTTTCTTATTTTCTGTTGTTAGTGAGTGGTACCACCTTCCACAAGTTTTCCTTGACCTCCTTCCCCTTCTTTCTTCTAACAGTTAATTATTGACCTCTCTGTTAGGGCCTGGGCTTGGTGGTAGAGATGCAACAATGAATAACACATCATAGAATTGATAATCTAGTGAGGGCACAGGCAATGATTGAAAAATATTGTAAGCCTATTTGCAGGATGCTTTGGATAGATGCTTTGGAGAGACCTATCCAGCCTTGGGGAGCTAGGGAAGGCTCCCTGGAGGAGAGAGATGAATGAGCTGAATTCTTAAGGGCATAAAAAGTTAACTGAACAAAGGGGAGTATGTATGTACCAGAATAAGGGAATAGCATTGTCATAGATGAGAGAGCAAGGCAGATCATGAGAACTGTAAGGAAGCCAGTATAACAGGGGTAGAGAGGATTTGGAGTAGGGGAGGGAGAAAGTGGCAGGGAGAGTTGTGGCCGGGGTAGGGGAATGTGTGTAGTTTTAAAGGAGTTCATGTGCTGAGTTTGAGGTAATGAAAAATTATTGTGGGGTTTAAAGCAGGGAACAGTTATTATATTTGTGTTTAATACATTTTGAAGGATAGACTGGAGTGGGACAAGATTGGAAGGAAGAAGATCTGTTAGGAAATGGTAGAGCATTCCAGGCCAGAGGAGATGATGATCGGAAGTGAGGAGTTTATTGGGGATAATGAGATGTAGGCAGATTGGAGAGATGTTAAAATAATAGAATTGTTAGAACTTGGTGGCTAATTTTTGGGAAAGAATGTTTAGATAATGAATAGTGCTTCAGTTAATTTTTTTTTTAACAATTTATTGAAATATATTGTTCATACATGAACATACATAAACTATAAGTGTTCAGTAAACATCGTGATCTTACAAAACAAACATGCATAACATCATACAGGGCTCCCACACTTCACCCCCCCCAACAAACATCCTGCATTGTTGTGAAACATTTAACAAATCATGAAAGAGCATCGTCAAAGTATTACTACTAACTATAGTCTGAATCTTCCTCCCCTATACATTAAGTATTTATTTATTTACTTTTTATCCATTTTTACCGCCCCCCCCCCCTTTTTTTTAAATTTTTTGCTGTTTCTATGTCCATTCGCTGGGCAACTCTCTGTGTCCATTTCCTGCCCTCTCCTCTCATCCTTCTCCTCCTGTCTTCACTGGGATTCGATCCTTGGAACCTTCGATGTGGGAGAGAGGCGTCCTACTACCGCCTGCACCACCTTAGTTCCTGGTTTTTCGGTGTGTCTTGTCTTGGTTCTCCCTCGTGTCACTCTCCTGTTTCGCCATCATCTTGCTGCATGGCTTGCAGGGCCTGGCGGCTCACCCGCCTTCTATATTTTTCTTTTTTTTCCTGTTTGCCGGGAGGTCCCGGGCATCGAAACCAGGTCCCTCCATATGGGAGACAGACACCCAACTACCCAAGCCACCTCCATCACCCTGCTATATCTCTTAAAGGTGACCAAAAATGCCCAAGTTTACAGTCTTTTCCCATACAGGATGATCATATAATAAATCAGGCTTAGTTTATCACCAGCATTCTAAAAACCAGACCTAGGGAGAAAAACTAGGTCTGGGGACACATGCATGGTTTCTAATATAGCGAATGTTTAGCCTACCCTGATTATTACAAAATCAGGACAGCGAGAATATTTGCAGGCTTCAGTTCATTTTGATGGTCAGCAAAAGGAAGGGAAAATTTGGAGGGAGGGAGCATGAGTTCAGTTTTTAATGTATTTGAAGTTAGATTACTTCAGAAGAGTGAGATGGAGATAGAACCCCGGAGCTCAAGTTAGAGCTCTAGTCCAGAGATACAGATTTGGACATCTTCAGCATATCTGGCAATGGAAGCTGTGGAAGTAAATGAGAACATCCAGGGACTATGTGTAGATTGAAGGAAAGGGATATAGACCATAGGGGCCACCATTTAAATGGGGGCTGGGGTGGGGTGTGGGGAGGAAGGGTCGAGGAAGGATTCTACAGAAGAAACTGAAAAGAATTGGCCAGAGCAGTGGGGAGAAAACTTGGAAATTATCATGTAAGTTAATTGCAGGAAGCTGTGGGCAAGCCTTGAGCACATTTAAGTGAAAAGAATCAGGAGAGAGGTTGACGATACAGAAGAAAGAAAGAATTGATGGAGTGAAGTTCCAGTGGGGGGGGG
>JAQZBX010108448.1:0-10558 GCA_029593785.1 Cabassous unicinctus
AAAGACATGTTCAAATCCTAACCCCCGGCCCTGTGAATGTGACCTTATTTTCAAATAAGGTCTTTGAAAATAGAATTAGTTAAGAGAAGGGCATATTGGATAAACATGTGGACCCTAATCTAGTATGTCTGGTGTCCTTAAAAGAAGAGGGAACTTTGGACTCAGTGACAGACAGACACAGGGGAGATTCATCCGAACACAGAGGCAGAGACTGGAGTTATGCATCTGCAAGCCCAGAATGGCAAAGACGGCCAGCCGACACCAGAAGCTAGACGACACAAGGAAGGAGCCTCCGCTACAAGTTTCAGAGGGAGCATGGGCTTGCTGACACATTGATTTCAGAATTCTATACTCCAGAACAGTGAAGACAATAAGTTTCTGTTGTTTTAAGCGACATAGTTTGTGATGCTTTTTTATGCCCTAGGAAACTAAGGCACACAGTATGTTCTACACCTAACACAGTACCTGAAAAACAATGGTTGTATAATAAGTGTTAATTCACTGCCCACCAGCCCATTGCAATTCCATAGTGTTCTATCCGCATCTTCCTATCTGCATAGAATTTTCATTTAGAATTTCTTGATTGACTTTGAATCTGGCGCCATGTAGATTTTCTGCCACCAGGTTTTCTACCTTGGGCTGATTCTTTAGTATTAATAGCAGTGACCTCTGGCATGTCAAGCAGTGAACATTAATGACAGTGGGTTTTAATTACAGAAGCCAAGGTTACAATTGATACTACTGTGGATAATTTCCATTCCAATGTTCATTAAACTCTTAAAAGTAGAAAGGTCAATAGTGATTTATTCCAGTGACAGTAAATTCAATACTGACTCTTTACAAACAACCCTTCCATGCTTGACAAATAGTGAGACTAGTGGCTAACACTGCTAATTTTATAAGGCAGGGAGCAGCCTACTTAGCTTCATTTTCTCAAGTAAAGTTATATAAAGAGAGGGCATTCCCATGGTACCCCACCTTGGAAGAGGAGGACAGAAAGTGGGAACAAATTGGGGGAAGAGATCCTGCTGCCCTGACCTCATGTCCCAGCCTCTAGAATACTGTAAGGTTTATGTGCTAAATGCATGCACATGAGCCACCTGAGATGTAGGCACAGCTTTGCCTCATCTTGTCAAAAATTAGAAAAGGAGGAAATAAGCACTTAGGTAGTTCATGGGAGGAAATGTGGATGGCAGAGAAGAAGCAAGTTCTTTTACAAGTACATCCTTAGGAGAGAACAGGGGCATGGAGGCAAGTGCATTCAGATGGTCTTAGTTTCCTAGGGCTGCCACAACAGAGTACCACAAAATGGCTTTAAACAAAAGAAATGTATCCTCATAGTACTTGATTCCAAAATCAAGGTGTTGGCAGGGCCATGCTCTCTTCGAAGCCTCTAGAGGAGAATCCTTCCTTGTGTTGTTCAGCTTCTGTCGCCCAGGGTCTCTCTGGCTTGTGGCAGCATCACCCCAATCTCTGCATCCACCTTCACATGTCCATCTTCCCTCCCTGCCCGGGTGCCTATATCTCTGAGTCCAAATTTCCCTCCTTACAAGGACACCAGTTATATTGGATTAGAGCCCACCTTAAGCTAATGTGCCCTCATCTTAACTCATTACACCTGAAAGACACTGTTTCCATGTAAGACCACCAGTCAGAGGTACCAGGCGTTGGGACTTGAATACGTCCTTTGAGGGGACACAATCTAACCTAAGCATAGCCTTTGGCACTGACATCCTTCACTCTTGGTGGGATTAAGATGGATGCCACAAGAAAGACAGAAGCCTTGAGAAAGCATATGCTTTTGGAGCAGGCTTGACTTCTCACACCTTGTTGTGTTATGGCATGAAGTGATCACGGGCAAGGGAAAGGGTTCTGTGAGAGTATCCATCATTAACCTGAGATGCCCAGCCTATTAAATGAACTAGGTAGGCACATTTATTTTCTTTATTAGAGAGGCTATGGCTTTACAGAACAATCATGCATAAAACTGAGGTTTCCCACCCCCTTGCACTGGTGTGGAACATTTCTTATACTTGATGATAGTACATTTTTATAATTGTACTACTAATTAAAGTCCATGGTTTAATGTAATGTTCACTATTTGTGCACTGTGGTTCCATGGACTTTTAAAATTTTATATTTTGTTACCATAAATACAATCTAACATTTTCACCCCTTTTAATCATGCTGTTAATTGTGTTCACAATGTTGTGCTATCATCATCACCATCCATTACCAAAACATTTCCATTATTCCAAACAGGAATTTGTTATCTGACTTGCCTTTTAAGGGTCACTCTGAATCCTACCCAGTAAATGGATCTTATGCAGGCAAGAGCAAAAAGAGGAAGATAGTTATTTGGACATTACCAAATTCTAGCAGGAGGTGATAGTCGTTTGGAAAAGGTGTATTGATGGAGGGAGATAAATGGAAGCCTTCAAAGACCTTCTGGTAAATTGGATATGGAAGCAAGAGAAAAAGTAGAGCCAGGAATGACTCACTTGAACACTGTGATCAGATAATCTCAGAACATCTCAAGAAGAGAGTGTCGGAGTTTTATTAAGAATCTTTACGGAAAACAGGAGCCTATTCAAATAGACATCAAAGAGAACTCAACTGTGATTTAAAGTATGCATTTAATTGGCATTGATATACAGAACTGCATTATTTTATCCAGCATCCATTCAGATGTTAACACAAAGAAGGTGTGTTGTTACATTGATCTGTGATGGCAATTTTGCTGAGAAACAAAGACAGAAAGAGATTGGTGCTAAGAGAGTAAAAAGTGCTTATGAGAAAGGACACAGCTCGAATAAACAAATCCTAGGCTTCAGATTGGGTGGGAAAGAAAACAAGTCCAAGAGTGAGCATTATAAAGGAGAAAAAATAAGAACTCATCAGATTAAAGGTCTCATTGCTGGTGTAGTAGGTAAAGGAGGGACATAATTGGAATGGCAGAAGATTCTGCTCAAGGAGAGTGATATCTGTTAAACATTTTAGCAATCCAGGAATTCCAGATAACAACAGATTTTAAGGTGTGGTGGGAAAGGAAAACTAAAACAAAATGGAAGTGCCTATCAGTGGAGTTGAGGAAGTTGGGGAACCTAAAGCTAAGGATGGGAGCTGCATGTTCCACATGGACAGTGAAGCCACATAAGATGACCGCAAGACTTGATCGAGAACAAAAGAGACCTTCAGTTGGAAGAGGGGGTCCCCAGAAGGTCAGTAGAAGGAAGACAGTCACAAGGTCTGGCAGTCATACCTAAGGTACACGCCAATTCTTGTGTGCTTATTGCACCTACCACTTTATGTATTTAAGCTCATCTGAGCCACAAAACATTAGGAAGGTGACATTTTATTATAACTTCTTTAGATCTGAACACAAGCAGACTTAGAGGGCAATATACTCCAAAGGTTTGAGTCATGAGGATGCAGGTATTTTTACTCCTGTGGCAATGTCAAGAAAAAATAAACATTGTGCTTCCTTCCTTGCAGGAGGGAGGCAGTGAGCATGGTGCCTTGGGAGACGCAACTGTGGCCAAGGCTGGGGATGGAGACAGCTCACTACAAACAGTTCCTCCTGTCCTCTTCCTCTCTGCTCGTAACAATAAGTGGGGAAAGGAGGTGGTCTAATCCCCCAGTCCCCTTTGCCTCTACCTCCAAATTATATGTTTCTCTGGAGCTAAAGGGTCTTGCTGACATGTGCATTCCAGAAATCAAGGTATGTGATTTCTAATACTAGCTGGCTCCTGTCAGGTAGCCATTAAGATCTTGACTTTCTTATCTGAAAACAGCCACACCTTAATCACTGAGCTCTTAGAATAGTTCAAAAGATAGGAAAGGGTGAAAAGAGTTTCCTATACATGGTAAATGCTGAATAAATATTTGTTGAATTAATAAAGTCAAGATAAATGTAAAACATCAAATGGGAGTACCCAGATATGCAGGGGCATGGTTAGTGAAGGAACCTAAGAGTACACCCTATGAACATCTAAACACTGGACTCCAGGCACTAGATATTCCATCAAGCCCTCAGTTCTAGCAGCAGAGAGATAGGTGCCTTCTCCCATAGTATGCAGAAGAAAACACTGAATGAATTAATGGATTAATAAATAAATGAATGAATTTAAGTTAGTTGTCCCATCTTATATACCCTCTTTCTCTAAAATACCTAAATTTTTAACACATCACACACACAGCCCTAGTAGGCTGCTTATAAATCCATCTACAGTACCAGAATCTGAGCTTGTTAAGGAGAACTGGGCTGTCTTCATTCGATTTTCCCCAAAACCTAATTGAGTGCCTGGTAGCTTGTAGGTCCTAATAAATATGTGTTGAACAAGAAACTTAGACTGATGTCTGTGAAGTATAAGACAAGAGCTCTCGTGGTGTTCCTGTGGACAAAATATATATGTGGGCCAGATAGAGACCAAGTATATGTGGCTCCCAAGCTAGGTAAATAGATGAGAGAGATGGATGAAGGTTCTGAAGGTACAATTCACAAGAACATGAGTCACTGGTATATGTTTACAACTCTCTCCTGCTCTCTTCTTTACCATTATTAATATTAACAAATGTAAATACATGAAGATATCTTATCAAATATTGAGATGACACAGAGTCATGGGGAAGAGACTATTCTCAGATTTTAAATTAAAATAGAGGACCATATTTTACTCATCTTTGTATACTCAGTACATAAGAGAATAGGTGCTTAGTGGCTATTTCTTGAATAAATGAATGAATGAATTTATCATCTTTCATAAAGTTATTTTTGCTTCTCTATTCAAATTATCAGTCATTAAGTAGACTTTTGGAAGTTGCCCAGATACTTTTCTTTCTTCCCTTCTCTTTTAACCATCTCAGATTACATTAACAAAACATGTTCAGTACTGCCCTTTGCCCAAGCTGTTGAACTTGTTTGTGATTCTCTGACTTGCTTATTCGCTCTGTCAAGCCAATAGAAGAAAAATGATTAATTGAGCAGCTAATTTGTACAAGGCACTGGGTATGGACCTTGGTCAGGTACTCACTACAAGGTGAATAAGACATGGCCTCACTATCAATGAAGACAATAAATACTTAATGGACCTTGTAATGGCTATGCCAGTTAATCTTCCAGCCAGATCCAGCATTCACTTTCATTCAATCAGCAAGACGCACCTTGGAGGAGCATGTTCTAGGCTGTATGGCTCTAATCTGGACACAGTCACTGCACCAGGGGGACATGCCCACCCAGTGCTGCATCAATCAAATCTGTCTCCTGGGATTTTAAATGGGACCCAGAGGCTGTCACAGAAAATTGGCATTGAGTGCTTATTTATGGAATAATGAGGAAGATATTCTACAAGGTATATTTTATTTCATTTATTTTATGGATGAAGTAAGTGAGCCTCTGGAAAGTGAAACAGATTGTCCAAGGTCTCCACCACTTCATATACATCATATTCTTTATTGCATTGCTCTTAATAGAGGCTGAAAAAGTAATTGTTGAAGGGAATTGAATTTAGATCCTTTTAAGATGCATGTATTTGTTTTTATACAAGTACTTTGCTTTTAATACGCTATTGCACCCAGAATATTTTGAGGGCATTTTAAAAGATTTTGAAAACACCTCATAGAATCTAATGGAACACAAATATTATTGTCCATTGCTTACTAACCCAAGCTGCAGTAATATGTTCAAGTATTATTTCCTCACCTCATTACGACTTAATTGAATTAAAGTTAAATTTGTATTTATGCTGTGTAATTAGGAATTACAGGTAAGAGACAGGAACATTCTCATTAGTGGCCATCTGTTTATAAAGAAATAGCAATAGCAAAATTCCCAGGAATCCTTGTGGTGGATATATACACACACGAAATACTAGCACCACAAGGACAACCCCTCAGTGTACAGATGAAGGGATGATGGCTCAGAGAGTAGAGGTTAGCAGCAGAGCTGGGCTGGAACTCCATTTTATCAACAAACTTACTTGAAATTCCTCCTTTCCTTTCTAGAGCCCTTCTGTCCTCAACGGCCACCAGACCCCTTCCCATCAGGCATCTTCCGCAAATGACTGGCAGGTGAGTGAGCAGCCAGGGCATGGGCAGGCCAGCGAAGGAAGGATGAGAGAAGACTCATCTCCAGGCATTTAGAGAGAACAAGGCCATTATTATGGACAATTGGGCCCTCTGCTCTGCTCTGCTCTGCTCTGTGATTGGAAGAAACAGCACTCCTCTTCAACGATCATCAATCTTTTTCCTTCTTCCTCTCTTACTTTTCTCTCTTCACATTTTCCAGGATTTTCCATGCCATTGACTAAACACAGTAACGCCATCAGGTAAACAGGTGGGTGAGGCTGCTCCTATTTTACCAAATGGAAAAATAAAGACTCAAAGGAATAGCCCAAGGTAATAGAGCCAGAACACAACCCAGGGGTAAGGTCTTCTGGACCCCTCATATGTCAGCAAGAACAAGAGGCCCAGGCAATGAAGAATACAATGAAGGACAAAGTTCACTCAGGTGTGAGTGAACAAGCTTTCCACGTGAGTATTCTGCCACGCCTGCTTCACACCCTCATTCATTTCCTGACTGCTTTATCTAGCATTTTCTGTCCACAAGGCCCCAGGCTAGGTTTGGGGAAGTCCTATTGTGCAGTACTCATGGAGTTACACCCTTGGGCTCAAGGCCCTGCTCTGCTCTTCCTAGCCAGGTGACCTTGGGTGAAACCCTCCATATATGCAGGTTTCCATTTCCTTCTCTGGAAAACAAAAACACCAGCACTCACCTTGTAGAATTGCAGCGATGATTACAATATCACAAATGGTCTGTAAATTCATACAAATAATATGGCACAGTTAGTCCCTGTGCTAGGCAAAGGTAAAGGGTGACTGCTATCGTTATGGAAGCACCACTAAATAAGATGCAAGTGTCATACTCTCAAGAAACATATCTGATGGAGGAGATGAGTTAGTGACGCCCACAAATATGAGGATCAGCGTGACAAGTGCCTTATGTGTGACTCAGACAGAACAGCGTGAGAACATGGGAGATTTGTTTTGGTTGCTAAGGTTTGAGTGGGCTGCAAGAAAGATCAGATCTCAAGTACGACCTTGAAGGCTGAGGAGACTGTTAAACGGACAGAGGTAGAGAGCACGGGCACAACAGGCAAAGAAATGAAAGAACTCAAGGCACAGGGATGAGAAAAGGCAGCCGGCCAGGAATCACACATTGGCAGCCTGATTGGAACAGAACTGCGTCTAATAAGGTTGATGCGAAGGCAAGATATGAAGGTCAGCGGCGTGATGGAGATTCTGGAAGGGAGACGAGGGAAAAGCCTTGCCCACCAGGCCTTCTGGGAGTGGAGCAGACCACAGTTTGCATTCTTCATCGGCACCCCACCCCCACCTTCCTCCTGCAAAGGCAGCTGGCTAGAGGTAAATTGTGCTCGGGGCCCCGTGTCTCGTTTTTATGATTTATTAGCCCAGTCTTTCAGCAGAGTGAGAATATAGAGTATGCTGGATGGCGCGTACTCGGGGAATTTATGTTGCAAGGCTAAACATCATGTCTGTCTATCTCTTCCAAGTAATCTCTGATAATACCCAAATGGGCTTTTTATTTTAAACATCTGGACAGCCTTATGGTGGTTGAGAATTAAGGTGCAGAGTGAAGAAAACAGCACTGTTAAAAAGTCTGTCGGATAAACAAAGCTTTCTTTGGAACATTAACTCCTTTACAGAGAAATCTTCTCTTCTCCGTTCCTCAAAATGCACTTAGTAACTTTACATCTTCATCTCCAGGTGCACTTTTCTCTTGCAAATACTCTTATGGCATTTAATGGGGCCATTAAGGTAGGAAACGATGAGATATTAGCATAAAAAGAACATTGTCGGAAGAGAGATGCAAAAGGCCTTCTCTCACAGGCCCCCCACCCCCCTCTGGCGTTTGCTTTTGTTTTATAACAGCAGGAATTCCCACTGTGGGCGGTGGTAATTTTAGCTGGATAGTAACTGTCGACACTGTCATAAACTGGCAAAAGGTGTGTAAGTCAGGCAGGGAAGCAAGACTGGAATGGAAAATAATCAAGTATTTCTATTTGTTTTTAATACACACAGCCATTCAATTAAACAAAAAGGCTGCTGTTTCCTCTTTCTCCTCAATGTTCTCTGGGGTTCCTTCTTGTCCTGGAATGGGAGAGAAGTCCTGATGGCATGGATGGTCTTGGCACCTCTGAACGTGTGAAAATGCGGTGCCATCTGCTAGAAGCGCTGGCTGTACTGGAGATCCTAGCAAACGTTCACTCGCTCTCCAAGACACAAGACAACCTGCTGGACCCCACGAGGCAGAGGCAGAAGCTCCCTCCCCTGCGTTACCATAAAACCACCAATGCTTCTTGCCTGTTTGGTCACTGCTTTCACAAGAGGACGGCCCCTCCCTGGCTGAGAGCACCAAGCCGAGCAGGGCATTCCTGAACTCTCCAGCGCTGTTCTCTAGCTCCTCATGGAGGGCCTTGCAGGGAGGTAGGCAACGAATGTGTAGTTGCATTCATCATCAATTACTGCAAATCTAGCAGCTTAGAACAGCACATACTCATCATCTCACAGCTCCTGTGGGCCAGCGTCTGAGCCTGATTAGCTGGGTCCTCTGTTTAGGATCTCACAAGGCTGCAGTCAAGGTGTCAACCAGGGCTGGGCTCTCATCAGAGGCTCGACTGGGCAAGGGGCCATTGGCAAACTCCCTCAAGGTTTTGGCAGAAG
This sequence comes from Cabassous unicinctus, assembly GCA_029593785.1. Lineage (NCBI taxonomy): Eukaryota > Metazoa > Chordata > Mammalia > Cingulata > Chlamyphoridae > Cabassous > Cabassous unicinctus. Next base: position 8,743 of record JAQZBX010108448.1, read on the forward strand.
TTATTCCCCTGCAGCTCTAGGGCTCACAACAGCTTTTCTCTTCAAATCTAGCATGGAGAACAAGACCCTGGAGCCAGTCTACTAGCAAGACAGTGTCTTATACAATGTGACACAAAATAATCACAAGCATGGGACCCCATCATCTTGGCTTATTCTATTGTTTAGAAGTAATTTCACAAGCCCCACTTCTTGGGAGGGGGTTGTACAAAGGCAAGCAAGGATTGTGGGGGTAATGTGAGCATCTGTAGACCACAATTTGTTTGAAAAATCTCTAACCCAAAGACACCCCCAATCATTGTGTCATTCAACCTGTTGTTGCTGCATGTTGCTGCATGTTGTTGCTGCATATTTTAGGCATTTGAGGTTCTTTGCTCAATATTCACCTTGTAACCCGCTGGTCCTTAAAGAGTAGCATTCATGGCTGCCATGTATAACAATAGATCCAGAGTGCTATCAAGTACCTATGCAAGGTATTCAGAATTTACATGTCAAATGAACGAAGCATGTAATTAACGGAGAGAGGGTGTGAGTCTTCTCATTCCTTGGTAAGCTACATGCAAGTGTGCACTTTCCCTACTTTATGAAATCTTTTCCTCCCAGTTTCTGTAATTATTGGCTTGGAAATGGATAAAACACCAACAGTGGCATCCTATGCCAGTAACTAATTCTGTTTTCTTTAGGCCTCTTCTTTAAACCATTTCTGCAGAAACTCAAAACAGAGGGTTTTGTGTCAGGCCAGACAACCTGTAGTTATTCAAAACATGAACTAAGTAGCTGAAGGAGCACTCAACTTTCCTCCGGACCCTTGGATTTGCATGCTTTGATTCTCCCATTTCCTCTGCACTCTCCAGCTTGGGTTACAATCTGTCTCGCTGGCACACATTTCTGGATTTGCCTTGAGCCCCGATTATTCTTTCTTACCTTGATTCCTTTGGACCTCCTAGTCCCTGAAACCCTGTCTCTCAACCCTCCTTCCATTTTTACTTCATTTTCACTCCCCAAAATGTCCAGGCATGAGCATTTACCTGCCCCAGGTCCAACTGTGTCAACTCTACTGCTGCCCTCTTAGCAAAGGCCTGTTAAAACAGATGTACATCTTGTATATCCCAATGTGGAGGCACCTCCAGAATAATGCTGCCTTCTCTAAAGAATGTGCAACCATTTTAGGTGATTGAAGGCATGAGCTCTAACTAATCTGGACATGGAAGCAGAGGTCTGCTTATGTTTTATTTTTTTATTCCTCATTCATCTTCTTACCAGTTTCCTTTGATCCAAAGCTCTTTAAGAAAAGGAATATTGCCATGTGATACATATATACATTTTGGTTCCAGACTTAAAGATACAGGCTCCATCAAGTTAGAAAAGGAAAGCAGATTAGTTCTTTCATTCTTTGAGTCTTTGATTCCTTCTTTCTTTCAACTATTACCCCAAAAATAATGATGAATAATCAGAATAAAAAATGAGTAGGAACGTATGAAATAGTTCATGCTCACAAAGTATGTGTGCACTCCCCTAAATTCTCAGCCTTGTATGCAGTTAGATTGGGGCCATATAATTTTATCGGGACAGGTGACGTACATCATCTCTATGCTGCAGCAGGGACAGGGGCTCTCCTCTTCTCTCTCTCTTACTCTTCAGTAGTAGGTGCTTTGGAGTCTGCACGTTGAGATACTTAATTGAAAGATGGGAAAGCCTGGATCTCTCAGTCCCCGCAAGGAAGAAAACTGCTCTGGAGAGCTGTCCAAACAGCATCGGCCTTTGGGAAAGCTTTTGGAGCAGAGATTAAAAGTAAAGAAAACATGTAGAAGAATTTCAG
>JAQZBX010108449.1:0-10551 GCA_029593785.1 Cabassous unicinctus
TTAGTCCATTTCGAGTGAATGTAATCTTTTTTCACTCTTCATTTCTATAAAACTGCACCCTGTTTATGATACATACCAAAGAATATACTCCTTTATTGATTTTCAAATTTATTTTTCTTTTTAATGTAAGATATCCAATATTTCCAATAAATTGTAACCAACACCAAATAGAAGATATTTTCTACTTTTATTGTCTTCCATGTGAAAAGTAAACTAAGTTTTTCTATATATTATTTCCTTAATAATTATCTTGTTATTTATTTTGGTTGGCATAACCTCTGGAAAGGAATTGAGTTGAAAGAAAAATAATAGCCCTGTATTTATCAAATTTCTTTTGGGGATGTTTATAATTATCTCTAAGAATACCATCCCCTGTTTGAAATTCAATAAAATTGTATGTTTTATTGATGGTAGTATTCTTCTTTATTAAAAGATAAAATATCTGCCAACTTTGATAATTTATTATTAGTAACATGCTTGTGGAAACATTTGAAAAATAATAAAGACATTTCTAGAATCTTACAGTATTGACATTGAGAATTTTTAACTGTACATACTTTTGTCATTTTCTTCCTTGCTTCATTTTATTTAAAACTTATATTTCAATAATACCCTCGGAAATTTGAGCATATTTCATTTTATTCAAAACCCCCTGGCCTTTATGTAACTAATAACTCATGAATAACACTGTTTTGTTGGAGAAGCTCCTATTGGCACTAAGGTAAATATGAGCGATAAAAAATCAAATCAAGGGAATAAAATGTATTTTTCACAGCCCATTTAATTAGCAAGGGGTCAAACAGATCCATTGCCTGGTAAACATTTTAAAAATTTATTAACTTTTATCATCTAAAGCATTAAAGGTATAGATTTATAATATTTATGATGCCAATAATCGGAACCCCTTGTGGGCTGAAGTCCATAATAGTCTCTATAATCCTTCTTGGTGTCCTGCAGTAAGAATTTCGTTAGGTATGATTACTATTCTGCTTAGACTGGAGAGGAACTACTAATCTCTTTAAACCAGGTAGTATTAACCAATTTATAGTTTTATTGAGGGGATCTCTGATTAAATATATTAAATCCTTTTAGCTAAATGTGCATAGGATAATATGAGTCAGCAGCTCATTGTAAGTGGAGGCATTTGCTGAGTGCCTACTAGGTGCAAAGTTGCATTCTAGATTGCAAAACTGGTGCTACTAAGATGAATGAGAATTTTTATGTAATATTAAGGAGATTAAAATCAAAGGGAGTATTGAAAATAAAACTTATCAATGTGGATTACACAAATAGAGGGTTTTATGCCTTGTACCAGAGGTTTAAACTAATTGTTGTGGAAGTAGTATGTGTTTTTAAGTATGAGATTTAGGGCAATTTGTACAAAGAAGATGGTCTTGACCTGGGTTTGGACACATAAAGAAGGTATACATAGGCAGGGAAAGATAAAGTGCAAAACTTCTGGCAGTAGAAGCAGCACAAGGAAATCTGAGGAGTTAGAGAATAAAATAATGCACTGGGTAAACCAAATGATGAGGCTGTGACAGGATGTAGGGTGAAAATACAATGAGAAAGACTGGACTTCAGAATAAGAGATTATGAATTTTGAGGACTTTTTGAAGGTTTTGGAGGAGAAGGTAGACATGACCCTAATTTGAATCGTAGAAAATCTACTATAATGGTCACATACATGACCAATTGTAATCCATGAGACCCTAAAAACAACATGCATGTTCAGATGAGAGATTTCAGAAGCTAAACTAGGAAACTGGCTGTGGAACTGAAGAAAAATGTTCTTTGGAAATTAAATCACAAAGTGATCTTTAGTCATAATATAATAAACCAAAGATCCATTTCTGCTTTTTAAATCAGAGAGTCAGCGAAGAGAAATGCCTTTTCTTCTGCCCTTCCCTGCTATGTTACTGGAAAAAAAAACAAAGAAAAAAACAAAAACACTTTTTACCCTTCTTTATAAACATCTGCACACTGACAGCAGAATCAGCCTCAAATGATGGCATTAGAAAAATAATGTGGCTTTTCCATTGCTCCTGCTACCTGAATTCCATTAGGAATTCACCAAAGAAACACAATGTATGTCATTATTAAACTGGGCAGGTCATTCTCAATGTGATTCAGAGTGAGTGACTAATCTTAACTCTGGACCACTGGGAACATCCCAAAGTCATAAGCACTTTGGTATCTGCCTGGGTCAAGTACAGCTGAATAAATCTGTTTCTGCCACCATGTGAATTACTACAATACCAGTAGCTCTTACCAATTTCAATTTTAATTCAGTTTTATTGATGTCTAAAGTGCATGCGACCTTTTAAAAGGTATAAGAAATAAGAATTTTAGATTCAAATCAAATTTGGAGAAAGGATATGCTCTTATGAATAGTAGAATGTAAGTCTTATTACTGTTTAATACTGTAGAACAATGCTATCTTTGGAAATCTTTTTAGTAGTCTGATTGAATTGTCACCTTATTTTGGCTTTACAAAAATGTAATTACAATAATTAATATTTATTCAGCATGAATTATGTACCAAACACCGAGTTAAATCCTTTCCATGAGTGATCTCTTTAAACTCTCAAAACTATTTGAGGTATAAACTCTTAGTATATTCATTTTGCTGTTAAGTAAACTGAAGCATATAGAGAATTATTGTTAATAATTACAATTTTAGGGAAGTGGGAGAGCTAGCCAGCAATCCAAACTTTTATAATGCTGAATTCCAGCCTCTTAGGCATTCTTTGATAGTACATTTCAAATATTTGATTATTTTCAACAAACACCTAAACCTCATAATGCTTTTTTCATTTTAGTGATCATGCTGGTTTCATATGCCCATCTCTGAAAATAATGTTAAAATATTACTTCAACCTTTACTTATGGCAGTCTTCTGTCAAAGTAATTCTGAAATATTAGCATTTCACAAGATTTTAATGATAAAAATACTGATGATGATGAGGGTAAAAGTCAACATTTATTCATCAACTAATGCATGGTAAGCCCTGTCCCAATCCTGTTCAGAGCTGTTAAATATAATTTAGAAGCAGGCCCAAGAATGATTGTGTAAGAATGTGAAAGTTTTTATTTTTCCTGGAACACTTTCCTTCACCAAATGTGCTTACACAATTCCAACTCCTTTTTCAAGTTTTAAATTAGAAGTCCTTGACCTGTGTAGCCTGTTTCCCAACCTCCTAAATTAATGCATGACTATGTACCCCCACCTACATGTTCCCTTAAATCCCTTAATTTACACTTAGCACAATGTGCTTTAATTTCCTGAAGACTATTGTATCTCATTCCTAGCAACCATACCATAAATTGAATGAGCGACAGAACTAAATTTCTTCTACCTGCACATCCATTGGCATTGAAACTAAAGATAATCTCTATTTACAGAAACCCAGTGTAGCAGGTGCTTTGAGTGACCGAAGTCACATCTTCTCAGTCTATCTGTGATTTTAGGCACAGAGAGGTAAACAGGTCCGAATCCTGTTAACAACGGCTCATCTCATCATGCTACAAAGTTTGCATCCCCATGTTTTTCACCTCAGGTTTTCTCTAAAGCCTCGAAACTGATGAACCCATGTAAAAGTAAAGCCTGGAAATACGGGAGTTAACTATCGATGGCTATTCTCACTTAACTGGGGAAAGAATCTTAAATGCCTCCTCCCACCTTCCCCACAGACAATTCTAGCAGGCTTTCTATAATGGTCTCTATAGTCCTGAAGTAATTTTACTGGGTTGGCTAAAGCAGCACCGTCGGTAACACAGTCTAATACTGGCTTTCTCTTCATTCTTGTCTCACTTACCAAGTTCCTTCACTCCTACTCTTTGGGACCAACTCCCAAATAAACTACTCGCATTCAATCCTTATTTCAAACTGACACACTCAAAGACTATAAAACTCCGTTGATCTCTGTAATCCTTAGCATATGTTTGGTCAGCATATCTTCTACATCTAGTAATTTACTTTTAGACATATTCTGTTCTTGTCATTGTTTATCCTAAGTTTTCTTAACATTTTTTTTGTTGCTTTTACTTGGACTTAGAAATCTCTGCTTCAAATAAGCAGCCATTCTCAAACATTTTCCCTATTTACCTAGAACAAATCAATCCCATAAATCAATTCTCAATGCATCTACTCCAGACACTGCATGAATATAATCTGCCCATAATTTATCACTATAAAGCTAAGAGATGTGCTTATTTGAAAGTATTCATGAAATATCCTCAGGAGAATTTGAAAAATATTCACCCATTTTCACATTAATCAGTCCCCAAATTCAACAAGCCCTTGGGAGCATTTGGAATCTCAGTTACAAAATAATTTAAAAAATAAAGCTTTCCTTGAAATATTAACTCTTTGTAATTAAGCACATACTCATTTTCTTATATACTTCTAAGCTAATATTATAATTTAGCATTCTGAAATGCCAGACAAATCTATTTAGAAATGGAAAAATCACCACCTTCTGGGAAAATCAGATGGGAGTTATCTTCTCTCAAAGCTAGGCATTTTTTCGAAGTCAGGGTCAGTTTAATGGTATGTAAATCTAATAAATCCCCACAGGAATGTTTTCTATTTTATACATCTTTCAGATAAGTTAGGTGATAAAAATCAATACTACTTCAGGAAGGTCACAAGGTAAAATTATGAAACAAAATAACCAGGCCTAAGAAGAAAGATAGGTTATTTTCTTTTCCCTTTGTATTTTCCTTTTTCATTTACAGTGTTTCCCACTTGACAACCTATGAAGTCTGTAATATAGACCCATATGTGAGCCTTGGAACTCCACATTTTCCACAAGGGTTCTTGTTGAATGTGGTGTTTTACCTGTATAATACTATCATTGTAATTATTCACATTGAAGGCAAAAAAAAAAAAAAAAATCCTGTAAAAACTGGGAAACAGGTATCGTTTTCATATTTCCAGTGAGTGTTAGTGAGCAATAGGCTCAATACCTGATGCACACAGAAGCTGATACCATGACATCAGGATTTGGAGAAAAGGAAGAGATTTATTGCAAGTTCAGCCAGCAAGAAGACAGGAGGCAAGCTCAAATCCCCTCCCCACCCCTCCCAATCTAAGAAATAAAGGTGATTTATAGGATGGAAACAAAAGGAGGTGGGGATAGTGATGGGATTCAGGTTGGCACATTCTGATTGGTTGTTTGTGGAAATTTGACAGTGGGCCAAATCTTATTTTTGAGGGAGCCCTCACATTTTATTTGCTTCTGATGACCTCTCATCCCCATATTCTTGGTTCCAAGTAAGGTGATTTTAATTTTTAGCATCTCAGGGGTCATTCAGGGAACAAGGTTTCTAAGCATGATCTGGTCTCATACTGAGGGCTGAGTTTGGTCTCCAATTTACAGCTGAGTTTGCCGTCTGTAAAATAAGCTTAGAAAGAATTTTAGATATAGGAGAGGATGAAATCCTGATAAGTAATGTCTGGTCTGAATCTCGACTTTAATCATGATTCCCAGCTCTCTCACCCATGGTTTCATGAGAAAATTTGGGCAAATTGGTCTTGCTCAATGTCATACCACTTTTTGTGACAGCATACATGCATGCATACACAGAATCCCCTACAAGTTGATTCTGAGAAATTAATAAGTTTATATAGGTACTATTTTGCCAGTGTTCTTATAACAGTACTCCTTTATATATTAAGAAATAGCCTCAAACTAAAATTTATATAATTTTAAAATAAAATAGTGTGCCTCCATTTTATGTTAGCATTATTTTATTTGTGCAAATTAGAACTATGTTTAAAGTCCCTTTGTGTATGTGCTTACATAACTATAAAGTTAAAGAGAAATTTACAAATTAATCACAAACAAAACAACCAAAGCAGTAAAATTCTAATTAACAAGTTTATTTGAATATGATGAATGATATTGTTGGGTTGATAATAAATCATTGATTTGTTTTTAAGTTATAAGTATGTGCCAGGTTTTGCTCTGTATTTAATCTGTTTTTTGTTCTCTTTTAATTTCAATAATACTCATGTAAAGTACATTGATTTACAAACATGCTGTCAAATATGGAACTGAAAATATCAAGGATTTGTTGTCCTAATACAAATAATTACACTTCATATTTACCCAACACTAATGAGAATTTGCTACTTTAAAGGTGTACCATATGATGACTATAATGCTGCCTCTCTTAAATATAAGATTAACCCAGCAGCTTAATGAACTCTGAATTGAATGAGCATGTAATCCAATCACTGTTGGAAGAGGAAAATACTCAAGGCATATTTACTACTACTTGATAAAAAAAGAATTGCATATCAGTGCATGGAAATAGGTGATACAAATATATAATGATATTTGTTCAAAAATGTGAATATAATACTCTTGCTTTGAATTCTGCTGTGTACCTTAGATTGTGCTGTGTGACAGCTCCTCCATTTCTTTGCCCTATTTGAACTACTAGAAATCTTTGCTTGCAAAAAGCACTAAATAAACCATTTGGCATTTTCTTTGCAAAATATGATTGTAAATATACAAATGTTGGCTGTGAAATATTAGCAATATGATGCAGAACATGCTTTTAGTGTTTTTAAAGGACATTACAGAAAAGACAACCCCAAATTTAACAATGTTGTTGAGAATTAACAGTCCCAAGAGTCCTACCAAATATGTTTATGGGCCTCCATTTGAGAGATTCTGCCATACTGTCTCCCAGTAGGAAAATTTATCCATGAAATATATTTTAAAGGCAAAGCAATAGTTCTTGTTTGTTGTGTCATCATCATCTCCATAATTTTGAAGTGTACTAATTTGATCTCTGGGTAGAATGCTATTTTCAAGAGTTCTAATTTCAGAACAATGACAATTTCTTCTGTCCAAGGAATTGATTTTACTTATTTACTTGAATTAAATAATTCATAAGAGAGATGGCAACAAGAATATTAAAAATTATGTTTAGAGTAGAAGATTAAAATACATTTTATAAGTATTTTTATAAGTAGGTAGGTTCTTATAGAATTATACAATCTCAAGAATTATCCCTTGGCAGTCCCACAAGCAAATACTTTACAGGATAAAGGAAAGTGAAAATTCCTTATTTATTCAATGGACAATAGAGTTAAATTTATTCTTTCTTCAGTTCTAAGACAGTGTAAATCCTTAAAAATATTTCATCTTTGATATTCTGGGACTGCAAATATTCTAGGGTGTTGAATAAATATGGTCATAGCTGCAAAGATGGGGATGTTAATTTGATTTTAAGGACATGACATTGTAAATATTCTAATTCAATGTAGTTACATGGAAGAATTAATCCACCTCTTTCATGGGTATGCCCTTTGAACCCATACTACACAGTAATCTTAAACTTAAATGGACATTGTAACTGGGAAGTAATTTTTGCTAATTAATAAGTTAAATTGCAAATAAAACTTACTTTATAATTGCTAGGGAAAAAAAAAAGAATTATCCCTTGGGATAGAGTCACTTAGAAATAAATATGCTTATTAGTAGAAAAAATTTACTAGTTCAATTAAATGAGTTTTCTATGAAAAAATTTTACTGCATGGCCATTGCTTTTGAAATCTTGTAGAAAATACTTATCTGATAAATTTTAGAAGAAAGGAGGAAGGTAGCAAGTGGAACATAAATATTAAGCTTAACCAAGATAAGTATTTATAAAGCTTGACTATGAATAAATAATAGATCAAACATATGAAATCATGCTTTAATTTTAAAATAATTATTAAAAGTTGAAAATAATTAAAATTATTATATAAAATGTTAAGGCAGATGGACATTGAGAAAATGAAATGATAATCAGGAAAAAAATCTACATTAATGAATTGAGCTCTTATGTTCCTTAAGCAAATTTAAAAATCATGAATATTTAAATGTGGGAGTTCTTTACAGATTAGTTCCATCCATTTTACAGGTTAACGTAATTAAACTTCTACCATGTTACTTCCTAATCTCATAATCTTAAAATGGAGACAAAACCTAATTCACAGAGTTGTTATAATGATTAGAAGTCATAACATAGATAAAATATCTGTAAGAGAGCATGGCAAAGAGTAAAAATATATAAAGGTGATAATATTTTAATTGTTAATGACAAGCCCACTTGTACTTGTACACAATGATTGTGGCTTGTATTTAGAGGTTAAGAAAGTCTTAGGCATCTGTGCTATATCTTTAAACTTATAGAATAGTATTAGTTCTTTATACAGACATGCTTAACCTGATCCTATATTTTTTCTGCTTATAGAGACTGTTTTTGACTTTCAGATATGTTCTTCCACTTCCTCTTATTCCCATAATCTATTTTTTTAATCTTTTTTCAATCTTTTATTTTCTCCCCTCAGCTCTTGTCCCCCACAATTCCCAGCCTATCAATTTTCCTTTACCATGAGAAGAACATTTTTTAGATTAGATTCTGGTTTTCCAGGATTTATTGATTTCCCTCCATTACGATGTTTGTAATTTTCCATATAGATGTATATAAATAAATAAGTTTAAAATTGTTACAAATTATTCCCCCTTCACCATCTTTCTGATAGTCAAAATTATAATTCTACCCTTCATTCCTACAGAACCCAGTTAGAGTCTAATTTCAAATTTATATGCCTTTTACATTTGAATTTATTCAACATTCATTCTTTCCACATAAATGTGTATATATGTATTTATATTTACATTTATATATTGTTTGAGAAAATCACATAAATGTTTATTAATGTAATGTGTTACCTTCCTGTACACTCTTTCTAGTTAATTTCTCTAAGCTATATAGAATGGAGCTTGGAACTTGCAAAACCGTCAAATGTTAGCCATTATTATTAATCGTTTCTTACACATTTTAATCTGTATTTAACATATTCTTCTTGCCTATATTCTCCTCTCCACTTCTCTTTACACAAACTGCCTATTCTTCAAGAATCAGCTCTTATCTCCTCTCCTAGTCACAGTCTGGCTCCCATTACCCCATTCCCCACACCACACACACAAACACACAAATTAAGTTTGTTTCTAACAGCTTCATTCTTCCAGAACAACTATTCCTTCTTCAACACTTTAACACTGATTACATTCCTTTTATTAATACTCTCTGGCCAAGGACCACTAGGAACAAACTTGTAATTGGACAAGTTTTTTGCTTGTTTTTAATTGCACCATTAGAGTGTACATGCCATGAAGAACCATGAGATGACTGAGTAGAGGGTGTTAGAAAAGACTTATTGCATTTCAGCTTGTGTTGGGTGATTTGGGGAAGGTTTAAGGAAGTGGGCCTTTGCTCTGGATTGGGTGTTATCAAGAAGTGGAGTAATTCCATGAACAGGTTGCATGTGTTAAAAAATCTTATTTCTAGGGAGGGCAGACTAGAACAAAGGTAAACTTGTAAATGGTTAAGAAGCAGCACTCACTCATTTTAGCAAGAAGGGTTTGGTGTTTGATATTTTGTGGCTTGGACAATGCTCATGTTTGTTTTTATTTAAACATGATTATGGAGTGGTCTTTTGTTTGTCCTCATCCATCGTGGTTACAGAGCAAATTGGTCTGATTTTGATGTTCTGTGAAATTATTTATGCTCAACAATAGAACACCAAGTGCTACTTGTGAGTGTCAAGTAGTTCTAGTAACACAGGGTCTGGCTGATAATACTAGATGTCAAGGGCTGTTTGTCTTGCTGATCTTATAATAGTTTATCCCCATTATCTACTAGGATAATATACTTCTTTCTTACTCATTATTATACCACATGAACTTACCATAGCACTAGTCAAGTAATAGGGACACAATAATTATTTGTTGAATTAATATCTTATTTAACAAAAAACATGACTAGTTGCTGTTATTGATGCTTATCTCTTCCATCATCATTAACTGATTTATAGATATAGCCAGTGAACAAACAGTAAATTCCTTATCAAAAAAATAAGTGTAGACTCCAAAATAATTTTCCTTAAAAAAAGAACCATGGTTTAAAAAAATATTGAAGGGTATACAAGGTAATTACAATTTGTCATTGGAGTTATTAGATCACTGTTTTGTAAAAAAAAAATTTAATTAAGGTCTCTATTGGATAATTGATATCTTTGGCTATGTTTGCATCACATTGCAATTTTCACACTTTCAGTATGACAAGCCTTTAATGACCCCAGGTTTATTCACCTTGGATTTAAGGATACTATGAAAATAAAATCATAACATCTCATATCTGGGGTCATGTTCCTAAGCATCAGCTCGTGACACTGTGATGATACATTACACTAATAAATAATTAAAGTGACCTTTCTCCTCTCCTCAGAGCTCCACTGAGAGATAAGACTGGGTAGTATATTACCAGATCACCATTGAACCAGTGATTCATTGGACCAGAACACCACCACACAATTTTTCCTCTAAGTGATATGATATTTTCCTTTATCACAGAGTCTTAGAGATTTAAGCATGCATTTCAAATCCAGTCCATGGGTCTATTTGAAGAATAAAATCAAAGTTGTTTTTTTTTTTACTTTTAAAAATCTTATATCAAAAATTGCAATGGATATGTATGAAATTC
>JAQZBX010108450.1:0-10553 GCA_029593785.1 Cabassous unicinctus
GTGGGCTGATGCAGCAAGACCTCACAGCAGGAAGCAGGTGTGGCTCAATCGATAGAGCCCCCGTTTACCATGTGGGAGGCCCCGGGTTCGCTTCCAGGGGCCTCCTTGTGAGAGCAAGGCCGGCTGCGTGGCACGGTGGGCTGATGCAGCAGGACCTCACAGCAAGGGGGAGATAAGCAGACACGGAATAAACACACAGCGAATGGACACAGTAAAAGCACAGGCAGCGGGGGCGGGGGCGGGGATAAATAAATAAATAAATAAATCTTAAAAAAAAAAAAAATTCTGCCTTCCATAAAACATCAGGAGTTAATCTGCTAAGTTCTCTGCAAAAAACATGGATTGCCTTTCTTCCAGTTTCCAATAATAGTTTCATCGTTTACTTCTAAGGCCTCATAAAATGTCTCTTTAGCATCCATTTTCCTATCAACAGTCTTTTCAAAGCAATCTAGGCCTTTTCCAACAAGCATCTCACAATTCCTCCAAAAAATAACTCTTACCCATTTATAAAACTGTTCCAGCATTTTGGTAATTGCAAAAGCACTTCCCTACTCCTCAGTACCAAATTCTGCATTTGTCAGCCAAATGGGTGCTGATGCAAGTACCAGAAATCTGTTGGCTTTTATAAAGGGTATTTATTTGAGGTAGAAGCTTACAGTCGCAAGGCCATAAAGAGTAAGTTACTTCCCTCACCAAAGTCTGTTGCCACATGTTGGAACAAGATGGCTGGTGGTCTCTGCAAGGGTTTAGCCTTCCTCTTTCTCTTAAGGCTCCATGGTCCCAGCTTTTTCTGATCTTAGCTGTAGGTTGGCATAAGGCTTGTCTCTCTTCCTGGGGCTCATCTCTTTCTGGGCTCAGCTGCTCTGCTTTCTTCACAAAGCCAGCTGTAAACTATCAGGTGAATGGCGTGGTTCTCTCCCCAGGGCTCCAGTGTCAAAACTAAGTCCCCTCCTCTGCTGTGTTGTTTTCTCTGTGTGAATGTCCGCCCACCAAGGGAATGAGGACTCAAAGTCCTACTGATGTGGCTGAATCAAAGGCCTAATCTTACTTTAATCAAGTAAAAGTGAAACCTCTGAATTTAATACAATCATAGGGTATCATGCCCCAGAAACAGACCAGTTTACAAACATAATCAATATTTCTTTTCAGAATTCATCAATAATTTCAAACTGCAACACCTCCACATCTATTTTTTTTTTTTAAGAGTTTATGTAGAATCAGTGTTAGTTCTTTTTGGAATGATTGGAAGAATTCACCCATGAAGCCATCTGGCCCTGGTCTTTTCTTGGTTGGGAGGTTTTTTTTTTCCCAATACACACACACACACACATATATATTTTAAAAGATATTTAGATTACATAAATGTTACATAAAAATATAGGGGATTCCCTTATGCACTGCTCCCTACACCTCCCACATTTTCCCACATTAACAACATCCTTCATTAGTGTGGTACATTCAGTACAATTGATGAAAACATTTGGAAGCATTGCTACTAAGCAAGGATTATAGTTTACATAGTAGTTTACGCTCTCTCTCATACAACTTTGTAGATATGGCAAGATATGTAATGGTCTGTATCTGTTATTGTAATATCATTCAGGACAATTCCCAAGTCCCGAAAATGCCCCCATATTACACCTGTTTTCCCTCTCCCTACCCTCAGAACCTCCAGTGGCCACTGCCTCCACATCAGTGATATGATTTCTTCCATTGCTAGAATCACAGTAAGTCTATAGTAGAATACCAGAAAGTTTACTTTAGACCATAGTTCGTTCCCCAATCCTGAGGATTCTGGGATGGTGATGCCCACTCCACATCAAATTGAGAGGGGGCTTCAATCCTGTGAGGCAGATGGATGGAACTCTCTTGCTTGCAGTTGTAGACACTCTTGGTTCCTTGGGATGATCATTGTCCATCATCACCTCCTTGTTAGTTGTCCTGGGTGAATCCTATGAACTGGAGAGTAAGTGTTGCAACTCCATTGAGATTCAGGCCCAGCTGGCACATGGACAGCCCAAAGATTTTAGTCTCTTGGACATACACCTATCAAACCTAGTACTAATTATAGGTTCAAATAGAAGGGTCAGAAGAGCCATGTTTAGAGAAAGCACGACTGAGTTCCAACTCTATCACACGGTGGAGCATAAATTCCAAAGTAGGTCCCATTGGCAAGGCATCAAACTCCTAAGCTATCTGCCCTGATTATACTGTCTGGATGTCTCCAGAGCCCTCACAAGTCCCACTATTTGAGGCAGTATTTACTTTGGCAGTCAATGAGAACCTGCTGAGATGTGCATAAGCGTAACCTCTGGAATGACTTCCCAACTCACTTTGAAGTCTCTTAGCCATATAAACTCATTTGTCCTTACCTTTTCCCCCTTTTGGTCAAGGTCTTTTTCCAGTTGCATTGCTAGTTGGTGCTTGGCAATAATCCCTCGGTGCCAGGTAGGCTCATTCCTGGGAGTCATGTCCCATGTTTGGGGGAAGGTAATGTATTTACATGCTGAGATCAGTTTAGAGAGAGGTCACGTTTGAGCAACAAGGAGACTCTCAGGAAGTAACTCTTAGGCACACTATAATACTAGGCTAAGTTTCAATTTCAAGAATAAAGTTTCATAAGTGCAGTCATCAATATTAAAAGCCCATCAATGGGCCATCTTCCTTCACTAGTCTTTGCCCCTGTACTCAGGGGATTCTTGCTGTTCCTTAGAGAATGGGATAGAGCTTCCCAGGATGGGAATTTGATATTCTTTCAGTTATTGTGTGAATCTCCACACACCATGACAATGCCCCATGAACAACTGAACACATTTATATGCCTTATATGTATGCCCAGGTGAACCTCCTCCCATGTATTACCCATCACTGACACCCCACACAAATGATCCTCTTCTGTCATAGTTGTAATCCTTCTGTGATCCAAAACTTCTTTAAAAATGAAGCCAACAAAATAGCCAAATACAATTAATAAGAAAATGAAATAATAATGATAGTTTTAAAAATAAGAAATAAAACATAAAAATTTTTAAAAAATAGAAAAAGATTTGGAATAATAAAAAATGATGAAAAAATATTAAAATTTTTTGACACTGTCTTTCATAACTGTAATATCTGTTGTCTTGTATGTATAGTGACATTTTCTTCCATTTATTCCCCCAGTGTCTTACTTTTTACATTTTGTCTTCAAAGAAGTTTGAGGTTACAGAAAAGTCACATACAGACATAGGAGATTCCCATATGCCCAACATCCTTCCACTTTCCCCCTTTCCCCTATTAATAACATTTTATATGTGGATGGTACATTTGTTACAATTGATGTACAAATATTGAAACATAGCTCCTAACCATGGTCAATGGTTTACATTATGGTTTACATTTTGGACCATACACTTTTATAAATTTATTTTTAATTAAAAAAAATTTTTTTTTAAGATACTTAGATTACATAAATGTTACATAAAAAAATGTAGGGGATTTCCATATGCCCCACTCCCTACCCCTCCCACACTTTTCCACATTAACAACATCCTTCATTAGTGTTGTACATTTGTTACAATTGATGAACACATATTGGAGTATTGCCACTAAGTATGGATTATAGTTTTCATTATAATTTAAACTCTCTCCCACACATTTTTGTAAGTTATGATAAGATATGTAATGGCCTGTATCCATCACTGCAACATCATTCAGGACAATTCCAATGTCTTGAAAATGCCACCATATTACACCTATATATACATATTTAAAGATACTTAGGTTACATAAATGTTACATAAACTTTTATAAATTTTGATGAAATTTATCATGGCCTGTATCCATCATTGCAAGATCATGTAGAACACTTCCATCGTCCGAAAAATGCTCCATTTTTCATTTATTCTATTCCTCTCCCCTCCCCTCAGGACCCATGGCAACCACCAATTTTAACTGCTTGAAGAACAAGATCCATGGTTAATTGCAACAACATTGAGGGCGTGACATACTGCTCTGTCCTCCCCTATTAGGCACTGCCTATGCTCTCAAAAGACTCCCACCCATCTATTTGAGAACATAGCAGGACTTCTCAGGATGGGAGTCTAACACCTTCCTGCTCATTATGTGTGTCTCCACCCACTGATCCAACCCTTTTTGACATATTCACACACTCCCTAGAAGCTTGCCCTAGGTGCGCCTTGTCCTGAATGCCCCCATATCCAAAGAACATTCCCAACATTGTAGTTTTAACCACATACCAGCCAATCTCCAGTGTTCACCTGCTCCCTCCCCCATCCCTTCCTCTGGTTCCATGGACAGTCCAACCCATCCTCCCCACCCTACACCCCTGACTAACAAGCACTGCCTAACCCAAAAGTATCACTGCACCACTGTCATGCCCCTCCACTGCACAACTACACTATTCCACCCTATCATAGATTTTACCCACATGGGTGTTGGCTCACAACCTTCTTCTCCCTTTTTATCTATTGTAAACCTATCCTCCAGACTCTAGTTTTGTGAGTCTGTTCAATTTACTTAATTCATATCAATGAGGTCATGTCCTTCAGTGCTTGGCTTGCTTCGCTCAACATAAGGTCTTCAAGATTCATCCATGTTATCACATGTGTTAATACTGCATTCCTTCTTACAGTTGAGTAATATTCCATTGTATGTATATACCACAATTTGTTTACCCATTCATCTGTTGATGGGCATTTGGGTTGATTCCAATTTTGGCAATAGTGAATAAGGCCACTATGAACACTGGTGTGCATATATCTATCTGTTCATGTCCTTACTTTCAATTCTTCTGGATATATACCCACTAGTAGTATTACTGGATCATATGATAGTTCTATAGTTAACTATAGATCATATGATAGTTCTATAGTCAGGAACTGCCAAACTGCCCTCCACAATGGCTGCACCATTCTACATTCCCACCAGCAGGGGATGAATGTTCCCATTCCTCTGCATCCTCTCCAATGATTGTAGTCCTCTGTTTTTTTAAAAGCCGCCATTCTAATCGATGTAAAATGATGTCTCATTGTAATTTTGATTTGCATTTCCCTAATAGCTAGTGATGTTAAGCATGTTTTCATATACTTTTTAGCCATTTGTATTTCTTCTTTGGAGAAGTGTCTATTCAAATCACTTGCCCAATTTTTAAATGTATTGTTTGTCTTCTTATTTTTGAGGTGTAGGATTTCTTTATATACACTGGATATTAGGCCCCTATCAGAATATATGGTTACCAAATATTTTCTCCCATTGAGTAGACTGCCTTTTCACTTTCTTGACAAACTCCTTTGCAGTCCAAAAGTTTTTAATTTTGAGGAGGTCCACTTATATATCTTTTCTTTTGTTGCTTGTGCTTTCAATTTAAAGTTCATGAAACCATTTCCTAATTCAGGCTCCTTTGGATGCTTCCCATTATCTTCAAAGAACTTTATGATCTTGGCTGTTATATTTAGATCTTTGATGCATCTTGAGTTAATTTTTGTATAAGTTGTGAGATGGTGTTCCTCTCTCATTCTTTTGGATGTGAATATCCAGTTCTCTCCCAGTTGAATGGGCTTGGTGGCCTTGTCAAATATCAGTTGATTGTATACTTGAGGAATTTTATCAGAGTTCTCAATTTGGCTCCATTGGTCAGTATGTCTATCCTTGTGCCAATACCATGCAGTTTTGACCACTATAGCTTCATAGTATGTTTTAAAGTCAGGTAGTGTGGATTCCTCCAATTTCATTTTTCTTTTTCAATATGTCTTTGTCTATTCAAGGCCTCTTGCCCTTCCAAATAAATTTCATAGTTAGCTTTTCCAATTCAATAAAAAATGCTTTGGTGATTTTTATTGGGATTGCATTAAACCTGTAGATTAGTTTGGATAAGAAAGACATCTTAATGATGTCTAGTCTTCCTATCCATGAATAGGGAATATTCTTCCATTTATTTAGGTCTTCTTTGATTTCCTTTAACAGTGTTGTATAGTTTTCTGCATTCAAGTCATTTACATCTTTAGTTAAATTTATTCCTAGGTGTTTGATTCTTTTAGTTGCTATTGTAAATGGGATTTTTTCTTGATTTCCTCCTTAAATTGCTTATTATTGGTGTACAGAAATGCTACTGATTTTTGCACATTAATCTTTATATTTTTTATTTAAAAAAAATATATACTTAGATTACACAAATATCACATAAAAAATATAGGGGAATCCCATATGCCCTGCTCCCCACACCTACCACATTTTCCCATATTAACAACATCCTTCATTAGTGAGGTACATTCATTTAATTGATGAACACATTTTGGAGCATTACCATTAAGTGAGGATTAAAGTTTACATTGTAGTTTACACTCTCTCCCATGCAATTCTGTAGGTTATGACAAGATATATAATGCCTGCATCTGTCATAGCAATGTCATTTAGGACAATTCCCAAGTCCTGAAAATGTCTGTGTATTACATCTGTTTTTCCTTCTCCCTGCCCTCAGAACCCCCAGTGGCCGTGCCTCCACATCAATGATATAATTTCTTCCATTGCTAGAATCACAATAAGTCTATAGTAGAATACCAATAGATCTAATTTAGTCCATATTTCATTCCCCAATCCTGAGGATTCTGGGATGGTGATGTCCACTCCATCTGTAATTGATAGGGTGCTGCGATTCCATGGGGCAGATGGATAGGACTCTTTTGCTTGCAGTTGTAGACATTCTTGGTTCCTTGGTATGGTAGTTGTCCATCATCATCTTCTTGTTGGTTGTCCTGGGTGAGACCAATGAACTGGAGAGTAGGTGTTGCAACTCCATTGAGATTCAGGGTCCAGCTGGCACATGGACAGCCCAAAGATTTAAGTCTCTTGGATGTACACATACAAACTCTAGTACTAATTATAGGTTCAAATAGAAGGACAGAAGAGCCATGTGTATGTGTAGGGAAACTACAACTGATTCCAACTCTGTCACACTGGGGAGCATAAATTCCAAAGTAGGGCCCACTGGCAAGGCACCAAAATCCTGAGCTATCTGCCCTGACTATAGTGTCTGGGGATGAAACCCACTTGGTCATGGTATATAATTCATTTGATGTATTGTTGAATATACAAGTATTTGTTGAGGATTTTAGCATCTAGGTTCATTAGAGAAAATAGTCTATTGTTTTCCTTTCTCTTAGTTCTTTCCAGCATGTTTGGTAGAATTCACTTGTGAAACCATCTGGTCCTGGGCTCTTCTTAGTTGGGAGGTTTTGATGATTAATTCAATCTCGTTACTTGTGATTGGTCTGTTGAGTTCATCAGTTTCTTCTTTCATCAATGTAGGCTGTTTGTGTGTTTCTAGGAATTTGTCCACTTCCTCTAAATTATCCATCTGTTGTCATACAATTTTTCAAAGTATCCTCTTATGGTACTCTTTATTTCTGTGGGGTCAGTGGTGATATCCCCTTCCTCGTTTCTTATTTTATGTATTTATATCATCTCTCTTTTTTTCTTTTTCAGTCTAGCTAAGGGTGTGTCAATTTTATTAATCTTCTTGAAGAGCCAGCTTTTGGTGTTGTTCATTTCATCTAGTCTTTTCTTCTTTTCACTTTCATTGAGCTCTTCTCTAATCTTTGTTATTTCCTTCTTTCTACTTTCTTTGAGGTTAGTTTGTTGTTATTTTTCTAGTTCCTCCAGGTGGGCAGTTAGGTCTTTGATTTTAGCTCTTTCTCCTTTTTTAATATAGGCATTTGTGGCTATGAATTGTCCTCCCAGTACAACGTTTTCTTTTTTATTTATTTATTTATTTATTTATCCCCCCCTTGCTGCTTGTGTTTGCTGTGTCCATTTGCTGTGTTTTTTCTGTGTCTGCTTATCTCCCCCTTGCTGTGAGGTCTTGCTGCATCAGCCCACCGCACCACGCGGGCCGGCCTGCCCTCACAAGAAGGCCCCAGGAAGCAAACCTGGGGCCTCCCATATGGTAAACGGGAGCTCTATCAATTGAGCCACACCCGCTTCCCCCTGTACAACTTTTTCTGCACCCCATAAGTTTTGATACGTTGTGTTGTCATTTTCATTCTTTTCAAGGTACTTACTGATTTCTTTTGTGATTTCCTCCTTCACTCACTGTTTGTCTAAGAGTGTGTTGTTTAACTTCCATATCCTTGTGCCTAATCTGGTTTTCTGCCCCTTACTGATTTCCAGCTTCATTGCATTGTGGTCAGAGAAATTACTTTGTATAATTTCAGTCTTTCTGAATTCATTGAGTGTTGTTCTGTGGCCTAACATATGGTCTATACTAGAGAAAGACCCATGTGCACTCGAGAAGTATGTGTATCCTGCTGTATTTGATTGTTATCTTCTGTATATGTGTATTAGGTCCAGATCCTCTAATGTATTATTAAAAGTATTTGTTTCTTTATTGATTCACTGTTGAGATGTTCTGTCTAATGGTGATAATGGTGTGTTAAAGTCCCCCAGTATGATTGTAGAGGCATCTATTTCTCCACTTACTTTTTCCAGTGTTTGCCTCATGTATTTTGAGGTGCCCTGGTTAGGTGCATAAATATTTATGATTGTTCTTTCTTCTTGACAGATTATCCCTTTTATTAATATGTAATGTCCTTCTCTGTCTCTTACAATATTTTTGCATTTAAAGTCTCTCTTGCTCAACATTAATATAGCTACTCCCACCCTATTTTCATTATTGTTTGCTTGTAAATTTGTTTTCCAACCATTCACTTTCTGCCTCCTTGCATCCCTGCATCTAAGGTGGGTTTCTTGTAGACAGCATATAGATGGATCATATTTCCTTATCCATTCTGCCAATCTATGTCTCTTGACTGGTGAGTTTAATACATTAACAGTCAATGTCATTACTTACATTAACCATATTTTCTTTAGGTTTATGTATGCCAAATGTTTTTATTTCTCTTTTTATCTTTTTAGTTGTTTTTGCACTCTCCTCCAACTCTCTCTCTCCTGTTTTTTCCTTTTGATCTGCAGAACTCTCTGTAGCATTTCTTGAAGGGCAGGTTTCTCATTGACATACTCTCTTAATTCCTGTTTATCTGCAAATATTTTGAACTCTCCCTTATTTATTTATTTATTTTTAATGATTAAGATATTTTATTATCAGGGTTGATATATTCTGGAGTTACATTAGGTGCCCAAGTATTTGACTGGTCTTGGTTAGTTGGAAATGGTCTGAGGCTACTGTGAGGCTCCCATGAAGCTCATCATGAATTTCGGGAGTGGACGTTTCACCCAGTCTGTCCCCAGCCAAGTGCTAACTGCAGCTGTCAGCAGGAGAGCTTGATGATGTCATTGGCAGATAAGCAAGGACAAACCACTGTCAGGATGAGGAACTGCTCCCTGGCCATCAAGCTGCTTGGCTTCTCTGGAATTCAGGGAATCCTGCTGTCACTCAGGAATCTCCCAACCAGCACAGGTATCCTTCTGCAGTATTCCTAACAGAGGGCAGTGCCAGGCACTTTAATCTTTACAATTCTCCAATTTTATAGATTAAAAAAAAAAGGCTTAAGTTTAACTGACTTGCTCAAGACCACATAGTCAATGGAACTGGAATTTGGTCCAAGATCTCTCAGTCTCCCTTATTTTTGAACATCAGCTTTGCTGGATAGAGGATTCTTGGCTGGAAGTTTTTCTATTTTAGCACCTTAGCTATGTCATACCACTGCCTTCTTGCATTCATGGTTTCAGATGAGAAATCAGCACTTAATCTTATCGAGCTTCCCTTGTATGTGATGAATCTCTTTTCTCTTGCTGCTTTCAGTATTCTCTCTTTGTCTTGAGCATTGGACATTTTGACAAGTATATGTGTTGGAGTAGGTCTGTTAGGATTTATATTGTTTGGGGTATGTTGCACTTCCTGGACATGTACATCCATCTCCCTCAATAGAGCTGGGAAGTTTTCAGCCATTATTTCTCCAACACACCTTCTGTCCCCTTCCCCTTCTCTTCTCCCTCTGGGATGCCCATTATGCATATGTTTGTGTGGTTTGTGTTGTCATTAAATTCCTAAGTCCTTGCTGGATTTTTTTCTATCTTTTTATCTATCTGTTCTACTATCTGTTTGATTTCAGATGTATTGTCTTCTGCATCACTGATTCTTTCCTCTGCCTTTTCAAATTTGCTGTTATGTGCTTCCAGTGTATTTTTCATTTCTTGGATTGTACCATTCATCACCATCATATCCATTATCTTTTTATGTATGTTTACAATTTCTTCAATATGTTCTCCCAGTGTCTTCTTAATATCCTTAATCACTTCCTTCACTTCATTAAGTTGATTCATGATATTTGGACATCTCTGATTAATTGTTCCATGTTCTGCATCTCCTCCTGGTTTTTAGTTTGTTTGTTGAACTGGGCCACACCTTCCTGTTTCTTAGTATGGCTTGTAATTTTTTGTTGGTTTCTAGGCATCTGTTTATCTTGATGGGTTTATTCAGCTGATTAGTTTCTCTCTCTACTCTAGGGTTTTATTTTGTTGTTATTTTTGTGTGTGTGGTAAGGCTTCACTTTGACACTTCTTTCCTCTTATTCTATTTCATTGCTGTTTTCTATGTT
>JAQZBX010108451.1:0-10556 GCA_029593785.1 Cabassous unicinctus
AACCTCTCCAAGCCAGAAAGGGAGCCACAGAAGGTGCTGAATGAGACAGTCCGTAGTACCCACTGTGAGGAGCATTTTTAGGAAGATGCTGCTGTGGGAAAGAGGATCACCAGGAATAGGAAGAAACAGTGGTTCTCAACCCTGTGGAT
Source organism: Cabassous unicinctus (assembly GCA_029593785.1). Lineage (NCBI taxonomy): Eukaryota > Metazoa > Chordata > Mammalia > Cingulata > Chlamyphoridae > Cabassous > Cabassous unicinctus. The sequence continues at coordinate 150 of JAQZBX010108451.1, forward strand.
TGGCACCCTGCAGATTAAAATTACCTGATGTGTTTAAGACAAAAAGGATTTGGTACTGAAGCTTCCCCTGTGGGTGCCTCTGCCTCCAAGGGAGAAACCATTGGACCAGTGGTGCAAGCTGTGCTGAGGCTCTGCAGGGCATGGGTAGTAGATGGGGGAAGGTGCAGACAGTGTGGAGGGATGAGGGCAGGAGAGCGGGCAGAGAGATGGGGTGACAGCCAGTCCCTTCACAGAGACCACGTGTGTAGGTCATGACTTTTTGCTGGTGGTTAATTATGCTGTTTTAAATATTTGTTAGATATTTATTTCATTTTAGAACATGTTAACTCATTATTAGAAGATTCAGCCAGGAAGGGCTAAGCAAACTTAAAAGTAGTTTTCCAGGAACTCTCAGTCATGCACTTTAGCAAACAAGTGCAAGAAGCAGCAGTTCACACACACAAACACACACACACACACACACACACCCCCGCAGAGTTTAGGGAGAGAGATGAGGAAATTTGAACATTGTGGAAATTGTAATTGTTACAGTAACCTATAGGATATGATCTAGGAACCTTTTTTTAAATTCTCAATGTTTCCCTGGTATCTAACATAGATAGGGCAGCTCCAGCGCCTTTTTGGCCTTCCTCTGCCCCTTTTGGGGACTCTAAGGAATCACTCAGGGTCCACAGAAGACACATTGACAGCCACTGTCTCAGTCTTTAAAATGGCTGTCTTAGGTGTCCAAGATGATTAAACAAGATAAACATTTGACCACCACAGGCTGTTGTCTGGCTTATTAGAAGAGGGCAAATGGGAAAGCTATAATCCAGGAGGAAAACTCAAAATAGCATCTGCTGAAGGAGAGGAATATCAGTTTGGAGACAGGAAAGCAATGGATTTTATGTAAGAGATGAGAACTGGGCACTTCCAAGCAGGGACCCGTGGGGAGCAGCGGACTGAAGGCTCCCAGGAGTGCCCTGAGAGGAGGGCCTCGTAACCCCTCAGGATGGCACCGCAAGGGCATCCCAGCCGGGATGGAGACCGCGGGGTATCACGGGAGGCGCTTGGTTCTGAACCTTTAAAAATAAAATCCAGACCCACAAAGATCTTGCTTTGGAATTCCTCTCAGAGCTCTCTCTGAGTTTTTCTCTTACACTTAGGGTCTCCTCACTTCGCTGACGTCCTCTCCACAGTCCTTAGGGGTCACATTATCTCCTTAAATATCCTTCTCTGGATCTCCTCAGCAGAGATTTTTAAAATTTATTTTAATTTAATTTTTTTGTTTTTAGGAGGTACTGGGGATTGAACCCAGAGCCTCGTACATAGGAAGCAGGTGCTCAACCACTGAGCTACAACCACTCCCCAGCAGAGGTTATTTTGAAGATTGCTGTTCTATTTCAAGATCATAATTTATAGGTGAGGGTAGAGAGAAACAAGTTACAGCTTCTCACAGCTAGTAAGTGACAGTAGTTAGGACTAGTGAACCTCAGTCCTCTTGGTTGATGCTGTGCTTGAATATGAGGAAAGGCTTTCTAACCCCTGCTGTCCACAGGGGTGTTGTGTCCAGCCTTGTGGCCCAAGGAAGCTCAGGTGGGAGAGTGCCTGTCCCAGGCTGGGAGAGTGGTAGGGACGTGTGCCTTAGGTCCTCTGCTGGTGGACACCCGGCAGCCAGGATTTGATTGTAAAACTAATTGTCTTGTTTTATGGTTGTGCTGGGTACACGTTATAAATTACTAGCGATCATGGTTTAGTCTTAGTAAGGAATAATGAGGTCCGGTTGTCGAGGGGTTTCTTCTAACAAGGACTGTGAGATAAGAGTTTTCCCCATTCATGTGTCTGTGGTGCCAATGAGAGCCCCTCCAGTCAGAAGACTGACGTCTCTAATGGCATCTACAGCCTGGGGTTAGTACTGGCCACCCTGAATTGGGGAATTGGGGATTGGAACTTCAGGCTATAAAGAAGCTTGAAAGAGACTTAGAAGTTTTAAACACTAACTTAAAACAAAAATTATTAGCTTCTAAATAACAATAGGCAATCATGCGGGATCCTTACGTGGATTAGTGAAAATCAGTGACCTTAAGACATCTTTTGCTGTTCCCTGGTAGCAGTGAAAGCAGCTTCCTGAGTCGAAGCTAGACTTAAGTCCTTTTGATTCTTCCATACCTGCTGCCGTGACACCCGACGAGACTTGTTAGAGCACCTGGTCCTGGCACAAATCTCAGCATTCTTAGTACTCTTGCTGAGTAATACTTTCTGTGATGAGAATACAAATTAAAACTACCCATGATGTTGGGAGTTTTCTGACTTGGGCTTGGGTTACTCTTCTATTTTTCCATCGTGATTATGAATTTGTTATTTTGATAGTGGACTTCTCAGCTTCTGCCAAATGTTTCCATAATAGAAAGTTGTAAGCATTTAAGCATAGGTTTAAAGGACATGATTATGATTGTGACCCATCGAAATTTTGAGGAAAGACAAGCAGAGACAGACTGTTCTGCCACACCTCGTGGTGGTCCAACTTCTCAGTGTAGAATTCTGATGAAGAGGGTGCAAATGAGATTTGTGGGATCCTGATGGTGAAACCATGTTCCTGCTTCATTTTGTGACATCAGGTTGTTTTGTGTGTTTGTCTTTCTTCAGCTGGCTTCCCCATGGGCTACGCAGCAGCAGCTCCTGCCTATTCCCCTAACATGTACCCAGGAGCAAATCCTACCTTCCAAACAGGTGAGCAGGCTGGTATGTGCCGGATGACAGAGATGCTTGTACATGCAGCTGTGGGAGAGTGTGTGTGGGGGGGCTGGTTTGCAGAAGAGTGGTTATAGAACTAGCATTTGGGGGTGAATTGATATCTGGGTTCATACAATTAGCCTTGCTGATGAGTGCAATAAAAGCTTAATTCTAATTGCATGAAAAGCTTTCGATATTGACATTTCTGATATCTATCCACAACACAAATCTTTCATTCTAATCACCAGGTTATTACAGATTGTGTAACAACTGTGCCACTTGTGCCAGAACACCTGTTCATGAAATAGCATTGATTACTGGAAACTAAAGAGCAATCTTGCCATGTTAATAGGCGGAATTCCCAATTTTTTAAAAAACATTTTTAATCTCTAGTTCTTCAGTACTTTGGTTATAAGTAGCCAGTGGTTTCATCTTTCTTTGTACAGAGTATATATTTTTTAAAGAATGTCTTGTTTTCCATGTGAGATGTATGATAAGATTTTTAGATTTTAGTGATCAGTGCTAAAATTGAAAGTGGACTTGGTTTGAGTCTGTGGGTCTTTTAAAGATGCCTCGTTTTAGTGGCACTTTGCTCTTGTGAGCCTGCACTCTTGTGTGGGTTCATTTTGGGTTTTACTCATCTGGACCGGACATTCGGGCTTTGCTGCGGTGGCGGCAGCTCAGACTTCAGCCTAAACCCTCAGGGCTGCTGGGCAGTTCTGCACCCCTCAGTTACTGTGGCTGAAGAGGAGACTGCAGTGGTGTCCTTTTCCTGTATTCTTCTGTGTTGTTCAGTGTAGAGTTATGCCTTCTGTGTCCCTTATCACCATCTTGTTCTTTCCATTTCTATTACCCCTACCTTTGGTCAGCCCTTGCTGGTCCGCCTGCTGCCAGGCTTTCTTTCCTCAGGGTCATGCTCCCTGCCCACTTAAACCGGAGTAATGTTCCTAGATGACATTTTCCTCAATGGCTTCCCATTGGTTATAAGGCACTTAAGCCAAGAGACTCAACTGTAAGCCCTTACTTCCCTACTTCTTTGCTATGCTTTCCTCTTTATTCTTTCCTAAGCAATTTGTGTTTGGTATTCCTGCCTTTTATTCACTTTCTTTTTCTCCCTCCTGGACTAGAGTAGCTGCTACTGGAAATTGCATTCTTCCTGTTCTGCTGTTTCTTCAATTGCTGAGAGCTGAAGTAGTCCGTTTAGTGACTTTTCCAAACTGTCTTTTCAATGACTGTATTGCTCATCTTGTGTGGTCACTGGAGTCTCTGCTCCTTCAGCTTGTGTTCAGCTAGTGTTTGGACAGAGATTTCCTTGAACAGTGTGTGGTTTCTTTTGCTTAATATACTGTTTTTGCAATGTATCTATTGTTGCCAATGTCAGCAATTAGTTATTTTTTGTTGACTAGCATTCCATTGTATTACTAGTTTGTTTATTCAGATATCAAATGGTTGACATGTGGGCCATTTTCAGTTTTTCGTTATTATGAATGAAGCTGTTACGGACATAGCAGTCCAGAGACGCTCTCTTTTACCATCCATAGAGAATAAACGAGAATAAACCCTTGACCTCTGTTGGGCAGAGGGGCAGCCTGGTCGTGTGGGGTCAGGAAGAGAAGCCAGACACTTAACTGCTTACTAAATAGACTCTCAGCCACTCTTCCAGGTTGTGCCCCTTCACAGCTTCTGGAAACAAGTGCTGACAGTTTCCAGACCTTTGGGGAGGGGGTTCCATGGCATAAACTAGGCTACTTCTTGACCCTCCCTGTTGCAGCTCTCTTGAGTCTGCAAAAGCATTTTCTACTTCTGCTCTTTAGGTTCCCAGACTTTCAGGTTCCAAAATGCTGTCTTCTGTCCCATATTTTGTTTGTGTGGTTTTATGTCTTTTTTTTTAACGTATATGTAGTTGGATTTCATCGTTTTCATGTTGTTTTGAGTGAGTACAAAAGCAAATGTGTGTGTTCAGCCTGCTCTCTTTTCCCAGAAGTCTTTTTACTGTAGAGTGTTTAGCCAATCCCGTGGTGCCTGACAAGTTTCCTCCCCCCCTTTTTTTGGCTGTTTTAACCAACACTGTGATGAACATGCTTCCAGTTAAATTTCTGTATTTATAGCCATGCTTATTAAAGACACATTTCCAGGTATGAAATTGTGGGATTAAAAGAATACATGATGGGAAGCGGGTGTGGCTCAATGGATAGAGCACCCGTTTACCATATGGGAGGCCCCGGGTTCGCTTCCCGGGGCCTCCTTGTGAGGGCAGGCCGGCCCACGCGGCACGGTGGGCTGATGCAGCAAGACCTTGCAGCAAGGGGGAGATAAGCAGACACAGAAAAAACACACAGCAAATGAACACAGCAAACACAAGCAGCAAGGGGGGGATAAATAAATAAATAAATAAATCTTTAAAAAAAAAAAAAAAAAAAAAAAAGATATACATGCTGTTGATGTCAAATTGTGCCCCAGAAAGGCTGTAGTGTATATATTCCAATGGAGCAGAGCCAGTGTTTGGTGCCTGTTCCTGTGTGAGCACTCTATAGAATTTTTTTCCTTTGCTCTCCTTTCCTCCTCCCCAAGTACCCCCCCACCACACACAGGCACACTCCCCTCCTTACTGTGCACTCAGCCATCACCTGAGCCCTGGCAAGCACGTGAGGGTGAAAGCGTGCTTGAACCAAGGCCTTTGGGCTTCTTTGTTGTAGGTTACACTCCTGGCACACCTTACAAAGTGTCCTGTTCCCCCACCAGTGGGGCGGTGCCACCGTACTCCTCCTCCCCCAACCCCTACCAGACCGCCGTGTACCCCGTGCGAAGTGCCTACCCCCAGCAGAGTCCGTATGCACAGGTATGCTGGAGAGCGGGCTGTGGGTCTCTTGGTACGCTTGTGCACTCGCTGCGGAGGGGGTGGGCCTGTTCCCTCTGGCAGTGTCTCTTTTCTTCCCCCACAGCAAGGCACGTACTACACGCAGCCCCTGTATGCAGCACCCCCGCACGTCATCCACCATACCACGGTGGTGCAGCCCAACGGCATGCCAGCCACGGTGTACCCTGCGCCCATCCCCCCGCCCAGGGGCAACGGGGTCACCATGGGCATGGTGGCTGGGACCACCATGGCCATGTCAGCAGGTGAGTCTGGGGAGACCCTACAAATGCCATGACCCTGGCCCTGGCTTGTGGAAGGACATACCGTTCTTTGGGGAAGGAACTACAGAATTTTTCCTTTCCCTCCTCTCCTTCCCTTACTCTTCTCCTCCTCTCTTGAGAGGGCCCTGGAGCCTGAGAGATGGAGGGTAACAAACCATAAGCCAAGGGACCTCCCAGTGGAGCATGAGTAGCACTCTGAATTTGACTGTGTCCTTTCTTGGTAAGGTGATCTGTTGAGCAGTAGGGAAGAGGAGGGACCAGATAACTCTAGGAAACATGGAAAGCTTGAGTGGGACAGGGGTAGGGGGGATATAATGTGTTCCAGGTGGGCTGGCCCTCTTTGTGCTTTGATTTGGTGTAGGACTGTATTTGACGTCAGATTGTATTAATACAGAAATTTTTATGAATCTTAGAAAGCTGGTCTTTTGTTCACAGAAATAATAGTTGTTTGTAGAAAGCTTTGGCATTCATTGACTTCACTTCCCAAGGCCTTGTCTAAGTCAGGTAGGGAGAGGAGATCCCTGCCTGGGATGGCCATGTCTCCATGGAGCTGTAGAACCCCCTAGGTCTAAATCTGATTTCTTAGAGGTATGCTTACCTCCCTGTCCTTTTTTGTAAATGTGGCCTCTTTTGGTGTGTGAGTTGTCTGTTGCAGGGAGCTCTTGTCCACACAGGGTGTGCTTGGTTGCCCATGACTGGAATTTTTATTTTTAAGCCAGTGAAATAATTTCATTTCACAGTTGTCTTTAAAACCACAAAGACACTATATTCTACATATAAACGGTGGTACAGATAACCTGTACTTTCTGGAAAATGATTATGTTGATCCCTTCAAAGAAGAAAGCACCCTATTACATGGTTTCAGTAGTTTGCTTAGAAAAAACTCACTTCTGGGCTAATTTTTTTTAACACATACTATTCCACCACTGCATCTTCTGGTTCAAAGTGTAGATGGTTGTCATTCAGGTACGTGTGCCTGTATTGTTATGTATTTGGTAATATGCGTATACATTGGTTTATCACCTGATGTTCCAGTGGTTCATCAGCCTTTTCTGCAGGTTTGTTAGAAGGTTGAGCAGGCTGTGTCTTTCTCTGTAGTCTTTCTTCAAGACCTTCCAGGAATGAAGACATATCATCATCATCATCATCATCATCATCATCGTCGGTCATAAACTCCAAGTCTTTGCCAAAATTTCCAATGGGAACATTCTAGTTAAGTCCTGCTTTGCAGGAAGTGCCTTTCTTAGGGCACATAGAACATGTTTAACTAATTTTTCAGATTGCACTGCATAAACTCAGACATGTGTCTCTCCAAGTAAGAATGCACGGATTGAAAACAGGCTCCAAAGGACATAGCTCTGCAGTCAGAATAGCCAGCAGATGGACAGGCTTGGGAAATGTGGGGCCCGTGTCGTCATAACCATCAATGAGCAGCCCCACCTTTCGTTGTGTTGGCATCTGAGACACAAAATGAGACACAGAAGAGTTCTGTCAAATACAAATGTGGAATCCAGACGCTTGTGCCATATGAAATTACCTAACAGTCTAGCACTAGCAATGAGTCCCACATTTGAGCCCCACAATTGCCCACCTGGAGAGGTTTTTTGGATGGGCTGCAAGCTCTGATTGTGCCCTCTTCAGTGCAGCCAACATGGCACGGGTTTTCGAATCCAGACCAATTGTGGCCGAACCTTGTTTGACCTCTTCCATTGTATATTCAATTTAATGAATCCTGCCCCAAAGGCTCCAAACAGTGACATCTTTGTCATATTGATTTCAAAACATAGTTTTGGGGTTGGCCTAACTGTGGCTTCCTGCAAAGCTATAGATCAGGTAGGGCTTGTTTTTAAGTATTGCTCTCTGTTTTTCTGGATTTTACTTCAGTATAAGAAAATCGTGCTAGAGAGAAAGGCATTTCAAGATAATGTGTGTTTTTCTGTTTACTGTTTTCTTTGGTTTTCTCATACTCACCTATCACAGCAGAGGAGCTTATGGCACCACCAGAGAACTGTATGTCTGAGATATGCAGAGGGCGAGATGGCAGGCACCCGGGGGGTGGGCCAGGGAGTGAAGAGCTGCAGGGCTTGTCCATAAATGTTTCTGCAGGTGAAGGGAACATTTCTCTTAACCTACTCAGCAGTTCATGTGGTGTGGAATCCCTGTTTCTCATTTTTTATCATCTGACCCCCCAAAACCACTGGGTGTACTTGTATGAAGGCTTTTCCAAACAGGAACAGTATGAGCTTGCTGTGTATGACTTTTGGGTCCACGTGATCATATAATCGGAGATTTGACAGTATTCTGTGTCCAGACCATCCCCTTTTCATGCGCCCCTCCCTCCTTGACCTGGAGGTCAGGCCAGAGAGCTCTTGCTGGAGTCGGTGTTGAGTTGTGGTGGGGAGATCCGACCTCCCTGCAGTCGGCGAGGCCAGCCTGGTGTGTGGATGGTGCTGCCTGCTGGTGTGACAGGCTTCTCTCTCTTCAGGCACTCTGCTGACTGCTCACTCCCCAACTCCTGTCGCCCCCCACCCGGTCACTGTGCCCACGTACCGGGCCCCAGGAACACCCACTTACAGCTACGTGCCCCCTCAGTGGTGATCGCCCTCCAAAGGTAAGTGACTGGTGAAGTTTGGGTCAGCCTTTGACTGCATGCATCCTCTCGAGGGGTAACACCAAATATACCATCTATTTAAGCACTACTGAGGAAGATGCTACCTGACTGTTTATCCAGGGACACAGAGATTCTTAAATTTTTGTTCTTACTGGGACTCTAAAAAGTAAGAAGAAAGAGGGAAACTATTGAGTCCTTGCTGTGTATACTGCACTTGGTTCCTCCCTGGGCCTCGTTCCTCTAGTCCCGCCTCTCGTCTCCTGCAGTCAGTATCACCTCCTGGTGCCTTGGAGGCTCTGGGGTGTGCAGTTGGGGCCCTGCCCATGGCTCGCTCTGCCTGGCAGAGGACCTGCTTGCAGGTTGGTGGGAGGAGGCTCCCCTCATGGTCCTGGTAGGTTTCCAACACCTCCTTTTTGGAATGATGGTGCATAAGAGCTGGTGTGATGGTGTGTGTGTGTCTCCTCCCAGGTCTGAGGATGGAGCTGTGCAGTCACATCACGGAGGTTTCCCGGCTGGTGCTGCAGGCCTTGTGCCTCCAACCAGGACTCTTCTCAATGCTCTCCACACTTAGCTAAACACTATGACCTTCTGGCCCAGCAGGCCCCCATGCCGGTAGTCTTCAACTAACTCTGTGGGTGGGTTTGACAACAAATCCTGTTTTGTGTGGACTGCCTGGAAATTTTTTAGCTAACTATAATGATAAAAAGGGAGTATTAATCTATTCTGAATCATATCTAGTTGAATGCATGTTTAAAAAAACCCCACAAAAACAAAGCTTGCTCAATCTACCTGCAGTGACTGATGCAAAACCATCATATGCAAAATCCAAAGGAATGGAAAAGTATTTTACAACTTGTATCACTAATGCACTGTTGTAACGTATGCAAAGTCTTAAAGTTATGAGTGTAAAGTGAATTTTTTCATAGAGCATCTGAAATGTCCTAGATGATTCTTCAACCTCTTGGGGTTGTTGTGAGTTGCCAGTTAGGAACTTGGACTTTTGATTTTAGCGATCTGTTTCTTCCCATGACTGTGCTGGGAGTAGGTCCCAGGGCTGGGAGGGTGGGGGCTGCAGCTGCTCTGATGCAGCCAGGTCGGCAGGCACCACCATCCCTTTCTTTCCAGTTAGATGTGGGGGCCAGTGTACCGTGGACGTTCTTACTAGAATTGGGTGGCCAGGACAGTTAGGGTAGGGAGTGGTTTGTGTATTAGGAAAACAGTTTTCTCTGCTATATAAGTTTTCATTGTAAATCTATTACAAATTAGAGATGATATTTTATATATCTTCATTGGAGAAGTCCTTTATAGACTAAATGAATTTCCTGCAGTGGAAGATAATGTGAAAGAAAAAGCCACGCCTGGTGGAGGTATTGGCCTCTGTTTTATTAGCTTAGGAAATCATTCCATTTTTTTTTCCCCTGAGAAATGTTGAGTCTGCTGAAAACATACGTAGGCACCGCTGCCCCTCCCCTCCTCACCCCAAAGAAGGGCACAGATTTCGGCTGTGTGTTATGAAGCAAGTTGTGTATTTAAGAATTATTAAAAGGGAACAAAACTTTATTTAAAATTCCTTATGTTTCTTGTAGAGTGGATTGTGCATACATTATGTCAGGACTGTGGACATGTTTGAAATGTAGAAACCTGTAGCTCCTCCTGGGACTGTCCGTCTGCTGGTGATTTGCCCTCTGAGACTGGCTAGAGGGCCCTCTAGAGATGGGGCCTAGAGGAGGGTGAGGGTGAGGGTGGTGTCTGTGGTCTGGGAACCTCCTCTGCCGTCTCCTTGTAACTGGAGGTATCTAGCACAAAGCAAGTGTGGATGCCAGCCAGCATCGGAATGCATACACCCGCTAAGGTTATTATGGAAAGAATTTTGATTTTAAAATATGAATATTGTACATAAGAAATCTGGAGGGTTTTTCCTTTTCTTTTTTCTTTTCTTTTTTTTT
>JAQZBX010108452.1:0-10553 GCA_029593785.1 Cabassous unicinctus
AATCAAATCAAGGTGGATCAAACATCTAAATATAAGAGCCAAAACCATAAAGAATTTGAAAGATAATGTAGGGAAGCATCTACAAGACCTTGTAATAGGAAATGTTTTCATGAACTTCACAACCAAAGCACAAGCAGGAAGAGAAAAAATTGATAAATGGGATCTCATCAAAATTAAAAACTTCTGCACCTAAAGGACATTATTAACAAAATAGAAAGGCAGCCTATGCAATGGGCAAAAATATTTGGCAACCATATATCTGATAGGAGACAAATATCCTGCATATATAAAGAAGTCCCACACCTTGAAACTGAAAAGACATACAACCCATTTAAAAATAAGTCCTTGATTTTATGTACCATTCCTCTCCCCCATGATATCTTGTAAACATTTGAGTCACTCTTTGTCACCTTGTAAACCCTACAAGTCCCTTTTTCATTTATGGGTGTTGGCAAGGACATTGATAAGGGATAGGGGAAATTTGGAGGCTGAGAGCTATTTGCATTCTGAGTTCCTGGGTTTTAATTTTTCTATATGTTGATTCTATTTCTTTGTAAGAATGAGTTTGATTTTATTTGCAATACTTTCTAAAAAATTAAAATATGTCATAAGAGTATTTACTTCTATATGGATCCTGCAAAATAATCTCTCTGAATTTGAGAACTGCCCAATGATGTCCAGAAAATCAGGATGGGTTCCTTGAAACAAAATCCGTAGCCTTACAAACATTCAGTACACAAGCATGAAATCATGGAAAAAGATCTCCTCTGAATTATCAATTTATCTACACTGCCTTTTAAGGTTAACATTTTCTTTCAATTGAATATCGATTTCACGTCATAATTTTAAAATAAAGATATTTTAACAGTTTTAAAAAAGGATTCATTGTTTACTTTTTCGACACGATGTAATATGGGAACACATATAAATAAAAATGATAGATAAACAAAGCAGTTGTTCAAGACGAGCCAGAAAAGACCTATGTATGTCAGCGACAACAAATGGATTGAGATATGAATAATTTTTTCTTTATTCTTTTTTTCTTTATTTATTATAATTATTATAGAGCTATTGAAAAGTTTAATAATAATTGAAGAGATGAATGCACACCACTGTGAATATACCCAGGACTAGGGAATGTACACAGTGGACAAAAAAGATGTTGGTTTATCTGTCTCAATATAACAGATTTGTTTTAAAAATTGTAGGGATATCAGGAATTGTTTACCCAAGATGAGACATGGATAATAGTTATTAGTAGTGTTTCAGAAAACCTCTGGCCAATTTTAAAAAATGAATCACAATTCAAGTTTCTCCTGTAGATATGTGCATGGGATCACTGAAAAGTGTTATGTCTCTTTATTTTCTATGTTGTGATTTCTCCTCTAGACTTCAAGTTTCTGCATGCTCATGTATAACTGATATGCATCACTAAAAATATATATTAAGAGAAAGAGAGTGGTGAGAGACAAATATGAAATTTTGGAAATACCTATTTTTCTAAAGTGGTCTTCCTTTTATGTTTATTCTTTGTTGGAGGCTATAATAACACGAGCCTAGAATGGAGGGTGATACACTCTGCTTGATGGGTTATATCCTTTACATTTATGAACCATTATTCTCCCCTATGATATCTTGTAAACATTTGAGTCACATTTGTCAGCTTGTGGACCCTAAAATCCCTATTACTCCACTGCGTGTTGGCAAGGTCCTTCATAAGCCATAGGAGAAATTGGAGGCTCAGAGCTTATTTGTACTCAGAGTTCCTGGATTTTCATTTGTCTAAATGGGGATTCTGTTTCTTTGGAAGAATGAGTTAGATTTTATTTCCAATACCTTCGAAAATTTACAATATGTCATAAGAGCAGGTATAATATATGGATACCTGCATCACAATCTGTCTGCACTCAGGAACAGCCCAATCATTTCCAGAAAATCAGGAATGCTTTCCTTGAAACCAAATCTGGACACTTCAAAACATTCAGCAAACAATTGTGAAATCATGGAAAAATATCTCCTCTGAATTATCGATTTACCTGCACTCCCTTTTCAAATTAACATTTTCTTTCAAACTAATATTCGTTTCAGGTCATAATTTTAAAATAAAGACCTTATCAACAGCTTTAAAAAGATATTAATTGTTCACTTTGTCTACAAGATGAACTATGGGAACACATATTAATAAAACTGATAGATAAAAAAAGTTGTTCAAGGACAGCCAGAAAATTACCTATGAATGTCAGTGTCAGCAAATGGATTGAGAGGTGAATAATTTCTTCTTTTTTATTCTGTAGATCTTTATTTATTATAATTATTATAGAGATATTGAAAAGTTTTAGTAATGATTGAAGAGATTTATACTCACCACTGTGAATATACCAAGGACCAGGCTATGTATATACCAGATAAAAAAGATATTGATATAATATTTGTCAATAAAAAAGATTTTTTTTAAAAATATGTGGATGTCAGGAATTGTGCACCCCAGCTGAGCCAAGGATAAAAGTTTTAGTCATGTTTCAAAATACTGTGGCCATTTTTAAAAAATGAATCCCAATTCATGTTTCTGCTGGAGATGTCTGTATGGGATCACTGTAGGGTTTTATGCACCTTTATTATCTAAGGATGTGATTTCTGCTCTAGATTTCAAATTTTTGTATGTTCCTGAATGATTGATATACAACACTAAAAATATCTATTAAGGGAAAGAGTGTTGTTTGGGATAAATATGAAGCTTTGAAATTACCTGTTTCTCTAAAGTTGTATTTCTTTTGTGTTTCTTCATTGTTGGAGGCTAGAATCACATGTGCATAGAATGGCGTTCAGTACACTCTGCTTAATGCATTAGGCCCTTGGCTTTTAGGAGCCATTCCTAGTCCCCATGATATCTTTAAACATTTGAGTAACTTTTTTCACCTTGTGGACACTAGAAGTCCATTTTTCTCTTTTGGATATTGGCAAGATTCTCATTTGCCATAGTAGAATTTTGGAGGGTGTGAGCTATTTGTATTCTGAGTTCCTGGGTTTACATTTGTGTATATGTGGATTCTGTTTCTTTGTAAGAATGACATTGATTTTATTTCCAATAATTTCTAAAAAATTACAATATATCATGGGAGCAGGTCTCATATGTGGATACCTGCATCACGAACTCTGTGCACGTGAGAAAAGTCCAATGACGTCCAGAAAATCAGGAATGGATTCCTTGAAACAAAATCTGGAGTTTCACAAACATTCAGTAAACAATCATGAAATCAGGGAAAAAGATCTCCTCTGAATTATTGATTAATGTACAGTCCCTTTTAAAATTAACATTTTCTTTCAATCTAATATCCATTTCAATTTTTTTAATTTTACAATTAAAACCTTTTCAACAGCTTTAAAAAAGCCATTCATGGTTCACGTTTTCCCAATGATGAAGTATGGGATCACATATCAATAAAATTGATAGATAAACAAAAACGTTGTTCAAGGATAGCCAGAAAAAAAACTATGTATGTCAATGTCAGCAAATGGACTGAGAGGTGAATAATTTCTTTATTCCTCTGGTTTTTCTTTATTTATTATAGTTATTATAGAGCTATGGAAAATGTTTAAGAATTATTGAAGAAATGAATGCACACTACTGTGAATATACCAAGGGCCAGGGAATGTACACATTGGATAAAAAATATATTTGTTTAATATGCCTCAATAAAACAGATTTGTTTTAAATATCGTGGGGATGTCAGGAATTGTACACCCAAGGGGAGCCATGGATAATAGTTTTCAGTCATGGTCCAGAAAGGCTTTGGTCAATTTTTAAAAATTAATCACAATTCAAGTTTCTGCTGGAAATTTCTGTATGGGATCACTTTAAAGTGTTATGCCCCTTTATTTTCTAAGGTCGTGTTATCTGCTCTAGACTTGAAGTTGATGTATGTATATATATGATTGATATGTATCACTTAAAATATATATTAAGGGAAAGAGGTTGATGAAAAACAAATAAGAAGCTTTGGAATTACGTATTTCTCTTAAGTGGTCTTCTTTTGTGTGTCTTCATTTTTATAATTATGTGTACATAGAATAGAGGGCGGTACATACTCGATGGATTTGGTTCTTGACTTTTATGAAACATTCCTCCCATTATATCTTGTAAACATATGATTCACTCTCTGTCACTTTTAAACACTGAAAGCCCCTTTTTCTCTTCCTGGGTGATGGCAAGGTCCTTCATAATACATAGGAGAAATTTGGAAGCTTGGAACTATTTGTATTCTGAGTTCCTAGGTTTTTCTATGTGTATATGTGGATTCTGTTTCTTTGTAAGAATGAGTTTGGTTTTATTTCCAATACTTCTTAAAAAATTATGGTATGTCATAAGAGCAGGTATTTATATATGGATTCAAGCATCACAATCACTCTGCACATGAGAATAACTCAACGATGTTGAAAAATCAGGAACTGTTTCCTTGAAAAAAATTCTGGAGCCTTCTAAACATTCATGAAACATTCATGAAACAATCGTGAAATCATGAAAAATGATCTCATCTGAATTATCGATTTACCTACACTCTCTTTTAAAATCAACATTTTCTTTCAATCTAATATCCGTTTCATTTCATAATTTTAAGATAAAGACATTTCAACAGCATTAAAAAACGCTATGCTTTGTTCACTTTGTCTGCATGATATAGGATGGGATCACCTATCAATAAAACTGATAGATAAACAAAAAATGTTGTTCAACGACAGTCAGAAAAGCAGCTATGTATGTCACTGTCAACAAATGGATTGAGAGGTGAATAATTTATTCTTTATTCTTCTCGTTTTTTTATTTATTATAATTATTATAGAGCTACTGAAAATGTTTAATAATGAATGAGAGATGAATCCACACTACTGTGAATGTACCGAGTACCAGGAAATATACATATGGGATAAAAAACATATAGGTTTAATATGTGGAAATAAAACAGATTTGTTTTAAAAATCGTGGAGATGTCAAGAATTGTACACCCAAGTTGAACCATGGATAATAGTTATTAGTCATGTTTCAAAAATACTCTTGTAAATTTTTAAAAATGAATCACAAATCAAATTTCTGTTGGAGATATGCTTATGGGACCAATGTAAGATGTTATGCCCCATTATTTTCTAAGATATTGATTTCTGCTCGAGACTTCAAGATTATGTATATTCATGTATAACTGATATGCATCACTAAAATATATATTAAGAGAAAGAGGGTGGTGATAGACAAATTTGTGATTTTAAATTACCTATTTCTCTTATGTGGTCTTCCTTTAGTGTTTCTTCATTGTTGAAGGATATAATAACAGATGAATAGAATGGATGGCGGTACACTCGGCTTGATGGATAAGGTCCTTGATTTTATGAACCATTCATCTCCCCCATGATATCTTCTAAACCTTTGAGTCACTGTTTGTCACACCGTGGACCCTACAAGTCCATTTGTCTCTTCCCCGTGTTGGCTAGGTCCTTCATAAGGTATAGGAGTAATTTGGAGGCTGGGAACTATTTGTACTCCGAGATTCCTGAGTTTTCATTTCTGTACACGTGGATTCTGTTTCTTTGTCAGAATGAGTTTGATTTTGTTTCCAATACTTTCTAAAATGTTACAATATGTCATAAGAGCAAGTATTTATATATGGATACCTGAATCACAATCGCTCTGCAGTCTAGTACAACCCAATGATGTCCAGAAAATCAGGAATGTTTTCCTTGAAACAAAATCAAGAGACTTCTAAACACTCAGAAAACAATCTTAAAATCATGGAAAAAGATTTCCTTTGAATTATCGATTCATCTACACTCCCTTTTAAAATTAATATTTTCTTTCAAACTAATATCCATTTCATCTCATAATTTTAAGATAAAGACATTTCAACAGCATTAAAAAAGCTATGCTTTGTCAACTTTGTCCACATGATATAATATGGGATCACCTATCAATAAAACTGAGAGATAAACAAAAAATGTTGTTCAAGGACAGTCAGAAAAAGAGCTATGTATGTCACTGTCAACAAATGGATTGAGAGGTGAATAATTTCTTCTTTATTCTTCTCGTTTTTTAATTTATTGTAATTATTATAGAGTTATTGAAAATGTTTAATAATGATTGAAGAGATGAATCCACACCACTGTGAATGTACCGAGTACCAGTAATATACACATAGAATAAAAAACATATTGGTTTAATATGTCTTAATAAAACAGATTTGTTTTAAAAATCGTGGGGATGTCAAGAATTGTACACCCATGTTGGGCCATGGATAATAGTTATTAGTCATGTTTCAAAAATGCTCTTGCAAATTTTTAAAAATGAATCACAATTCAAATTTCTGTTGGAGATGTGCATATGGGACCAATGTAAGATATTATGTCCCTTTATTTTCTAAGACATTGATTTCTGCTCGAGACTTCAAGATTATGTAAGTTCATGTATGACTTATAAGCCTCACTAAAATATATATTAAGAGAAAGAGAGTGGTGATCGACAAATCTGTGGCTTTCAAATTATCTATTTCTCTTTAGTGGTCTTCCTTTAGTGTTTCTTCATTGTTTGAGGATATAATAACACGTGCGTTGAATGGAGGGTGGTACACTCAGCTTCATGGATTAGGTCCTAGATTTTATGAACCATTCCTCTCCCCCATGATATCTTGTAAACCTTTGAGTCATTCTTTCTCACACTGTGGACCCTACAAGTCCATTTGTCTCTTCCCGGTGTTGGCTAGTTCCTTCATAAGGCATAGGAGAAATTTGGAGGCTGGGAACTATTTGTACTCTGAGATCCCTGAGTTTTCATTTGTGTATACGTGGATTCTGTTTCTTTGTAAAAATGAGTTTGATTTTGTTTCCAATACTTCCTAAATTGTTACAATATGTCCTAAGAGCCTGAATCACAATCTCTCTGTACTCGAATACAATCCAATGATGTCCAGAAAATCAGGAATGTTTTCCTTGAAACAAAATCCACAGCCCTCTAAACATTCAGTAAACAATCTTAAATCATGGAAAAAGATTTCCTTTGAATTTTCTATTTACCTACACTCTCTTTTAAAGTTAACATTTTCTTTCAATCTAATATCTGTTTCAGTTCACAATTTGAAAATGAATAGCTTTTCAACAGCTTTAAAAAAAACATTCAATGTTCACTTTGTCCACATGATGTAGTATGGGATCACATATCAATAAAACTGATAGAAAAACAAAAACAGTTGTTCAAGGATGGCCAGAAAAACACCTATGTATGTCAGTGTCAACAAACGGATTGAGGGTGAATAATTTCTTATTTATTCTTTTGGTGATTTTTTTTAATTATAATTTTTATAGAGCACTTGAAAAAGTTTAATAATTATTGAAGAGATGAATGCACACCACTGTGAATATAGGAAGGACCAGGAATGTACACATTGGATAAAAACGATATTGATTTAATATGCCTCAATAAAACAGATTTGTTTTAAAAATCGTTGGGATGTCAGCAATTGTGCACCCAAGTTGAGCCCTTGAAAAAGGTTATTAGTGGTGTTTCAGACAGGCTTTCGCAATTTTAAAAAATGAATCATGATTCAAGTTTCTTCTGGATATGTGTGTATGGAACCACTGTAAGGTGTTATGTCACTATATTTTCTAAGGTCATGATTTCTACCCTAGATTTTAAGATTTGTATGTTCATGTATGATTGATATGAAACACTAAAGGTATATATTAAGAGAAAGAGGGTAATGAGAAACAAATATTAATTTTTGGAATTACCTATTTCTCTAAAGTGGTATTTCTTTTGCATTTCTTCATTGTTGGAGGCTATAATTATGCATGAATTGAATGGAGGTCGATACACTCTGCTTGATAGATTAGGTCCTTGCCTATTATGAATCATTCCTCTCCCCATGATATCTTCATTGTTGGAGGCTATAATTATGCATGAATTGAATGGAGGTCGATACACTCTGCTTGATAGATTAGGTCCTTGCCTATTATTAATCATTCCTCTCCCCATGATGTCTTGTAAATTTCAAGCCCCTTTTTCACTTCTGGGTTTTGGCAAGTCCTTCATTAGCCAGGAAAGAAATTTAGAACTGGTATCTCTTTGTACTCTGAGTCACTGGGATTTCCTTTGTCTACATGTGTATTCTATTTCTTTTTAAGAATGAGATTGATTTTATTTCCAACATTTTCCAAAAAATTACAATATGTCATAAGAGCAGGTTTTTATATTTGGTTACAGGAATCTCAATTTCTATGTACTCGAGAACAGCACAATGTCATTCAGAAAATCAGGAATGGTTCCCTTGATAATGAATCCGGAGCCTTCTAAACATTCAGTAAGCAAGCATGAAATCGTGGAAAAATATCTCAGAATTATCAATTTACCTACAATCACTTCAAAACTTAACATTTTCTTTCAATCTAATATCCGTTTCAGTTCTTAATTTTAAAATAATGACCTTTTCAACAGCTTTATAAAAACCATTCATTGTTCACTTTGTCCACATGATGTAGTATGGGATCACATAACAATAAAATTGATAGAGAAAAAAAATGTTTTTCAAGGAAAGCCAGAAAGTCGCCTGTGTATGTCAGTGTCAACAAATGGATTGAGAGGTGAATAATTTCTTCTTTATTCTTCTGCTTTTTATTTATTTATTATAATTATTATAGAGCCATTATATTAATGCACCGCACAGTGAATATACGAAGGACTAGGGAATGTACAAATTGGATAAAAAAGATATTGATTTAATATATCTCAATAAAACAGGTCTTTTAAAATTTGTAGGGTTGTCAGGAATTTTACACCCAAGTAGAACCATGGATAATAGCTATTAGACATGTTTCAGAAACTCTATGGCCAATTTGTAAAAATGAATCACAATTCAATTTTTTTGCTGGAGACGGGACCACTCTAACGTGTTATGTCCCTTTATTTTCTAAGATCTTGATTTCTGCCCTAGACATAGAATTTGTATGTCCATGTATGATTGATATGCACCACTAAAGTACATATTAAGAGAAAGAGGGTGGTGAGCCAAACATGAAGTTTTGGAATTACCTATTTCTCTAAATTAGTGTTATGCCTCTTTATATTTTAATGTCATGGGCTTTCCTCTTCACTATCAGTTTGTGTATGTTCATGTATGAATAATATCCATCGCTAAAAAATTGATGAAGGGAAAGAGGGTGGAGTGAGTCAGACAGGAAAATTTTCAATGACCTATTTGTCTAAAATCATCCTTTTTGTTTTTTCCTTATTGTTGGATTCTATAAACATGTGTGAATAGAATGGGGGGCTGTACATTCTGCTTGATGGACTAGGTCCTTATTTTTATGAACCATTCCTCACCCCATGATATCTTGTGAATAGTTGACTCCCTATTTGTTAACTAGTGGTCCTTACCAATCTCTTTTCTTTCCTTTGTGGGAAGAGACTTTCAAAAGCCATAGGAGAAATTTTGAGTTTGCCAGCTGTTTTTTCTGAGTTCCATCATTTTGTTTGTGTATCTGTGGATTCTGCTTTCTTTGTAAAAATGAATTTTATTTTATTTCACTTCTTTCTAAAAAAATTACAATATGGCATAAGAACACTTATATATATATATATGCATCACAATCCCACTGCACTGAAGATTGACAGAAATATATCCGGAAAATCAGGAATGGTTTTCTTGGGAAAAAAAAAACCTAGAGCCCCCTATCCATTCAGTAAACAATCATGAAGTGATGTAATGATTTCCTCTGAATTATCGATTTAAATTCGTGATTATTAAAAATTGGTGGAATCACTGAAAAGCGTTTGGTTTCCTGCTATCATTTTTCTCCAATATTTGTAGTTTAATAATATTTCTTTAACTATTAGGAAGAAAATCGGTTCCAAAAATTTATGTGGAAAAGGCATTCCATAAAAACTCATATCACTGAAGCGTCTTAATTTTAAAGAATTTACTATTTAAAAGGGCTAAAAATTTTCATTTTCAATTAGCATTGACAGGGTGTGGAGAAATTCTTTCTCTCTAAACAAAGATTTATTAGTAGAAGTTACTAGATATTTAACCATTGTTTTAAAATTGTATTTTACCGAGAACTGTAAAATTATTTTTATTAAAAAATACAACAAATTTGATTTAAAAAAAACAAACATAACATTTATGCACTCATTCTGCATACTCATAGCACTTACCTCCAGGATCACACAACACCATGGTGGAATACTTCTTACATCATGATAAAATATCATGTCATTGTTTCCCCCTAGCCACAGACCATACCATATGTTCAAAACTATTTTACAAGCCTTGCCTTCAATATGTCTGGAAAATTGTGTGTATTTGGTGTGTCTGTTTTAAAGATTCTTGTGTTTTAATTTTTCCACATACTCCTTAGTTGGCTAGTGGATATTTTTTCCTTTTCCTTATAATTTTGTAAATTAGAGTGCAGTTTCTTTTCTCCAGGATTCCTTTCTTCTCTTTCTTTTCTATTTTTAGCTTTGCCTTTTCTCCTGATCCTGTCTTTTTGAAAGATTCTATCCTCCATACCCCTGAGTT
>JAQZBX010108453.1:0-10552 GCA_029593785.1 Cabassous unicinctus
AAAAAAAAAAAAAAAAATTCTCGTCACGGACCCCTTGTTAAGAATCCTGCTTTGCAGGATGCTAAGTCCCGGTCACTGAGAGGGCCTTCGTGTCAACAGCCACTTCTGCACCCAGCCTTGTCGTCCACAGCAGGTGAAAACCCCCACAATCTACTTCTGCTCCTGTCCCCCCAAGTCCTGTCATACAAAGGAGCCACACCACGCAGCTCGTTTGGTTGGCAGCTGTTTCCTCCCATGGTAGAGCTTTACTTCCTCACCAAGAATCTGCCGAGACCTGAACCTAGTTTTGGTCTAAAGGCCTTGAGGAAAGGCACAAGCGGAATTGGAGGTGGATAAACAGCATCTTGGGGGTGGATGTGGCTCAAATGGCTGGGCGTCCGTCTCCCATATGGACCTGGGTTCAATCCCCGGGACCTCCCGGTAAAAACAAACAAACAAACAAACAAAAAACACATCCTCTTGTGAGGCAACCACTTCAGACGGCCTTTGTGTGATCACAAGACGGTGGGAGACTGACGGATGTTTAGGGCAACCTAGAGGCTCAAGTTCCCAGGAGAATCCGAATATATGTGCCTTAGTTTTCTGCGGCTGCCGTAATAAAGCACCACAAGCCAGGCGGCCTGAAACAGAAAGTTCTGTCTCATAGTTCTGAAGGCCAGAAGCCTGAAATCTGTAGGGGAGAATGCTTCCTTGCCTCTTCCTAGTTTCCAGTGCAAAGCGTCCTCACCCTCTGCCTGGCAACTGGCCCCTTACTATACCAATAATCTTAGGATTGGCTCCCTCACAGAAGACCCCAAGATGAGGACTTGAACAACATCCTTTATCTGGAAGGTGGCCCCAAGAAACAGAAGTGAGGGGGCGGGGAATGAGACAAGGGAGGTAGAAGAGTCACCCAAGGCGGCACCGCTGAGCAGGTCACCACTCACTCCCACTGGGGCGTCTCTGAGAAACCGTGTGGAACAAGCTCAGGATCATCCCAGTTGAGCACTAGCTCCCATAGCCCATTGTTTGAGGGGAGCCCTCGGGAGCTTTTACTCCCACAGCCCTGGACCCTGCCTGTGTGCAGCCAAGCAAGCTCACGGGTGCCAGAGACAGCCCCTTCTCTCACAGAAGAGGCCCCCACACCTGGCATGTGCAAAGGTGACGGCACCTCGATGAACTTGGCCGGGACAAGAAGATGGAAAGGGGCATCCACAGTGTCTGCTGCACGTCATGATACAGTTTGGTGAGCGAAACAGAGCTTCCATCCCTAAAAGGACCATCAGTGGAACCACTCTGTTCCCCTTAATTGTGCACCTGAGAAATTTGCCATATTACTTATAAATCTGTTTAAAGCTCAGAGCAAGTTCAGAGAACCGTATCTGCTCTAAATCCTTATTCATTTCAGGAAAAAAAACATTTTGCCTTTGAAAGGTATTTGACAGGTTCTTTAAGGTTTTGAGATCATATATGTTAGCCGTGGTCAACCTACACTCACCTGGTTTAAGAGGCGCTTATTTACTTTCACTAGGAGTATGAGGCAGACCAGACTGAGATGGACTGAAACATCTAATTATGGGGAGAAAGTGTGGGTTTTCCTAAATCATTTGTTCCATAAAAGGGAAATTATATAGGTAATAAGTAGAAGTACAGTTTTTAGAAGGTCAGTATTAAGAAAAAAGACCTTGGATAATGATAGGTAGTGCCATGGGACAAATTAAATACCAATTTGCAATAGAGGAACAGAATTTTCCATCAGAATAACAGCAAAATTAAATTTCAACAGATGAGTAGATGCTATTTGGAGGAACATTGGCAAAACCATCCTTCCCCTTCCATATTATAGAGGCATCATCACCAGAAGCAGCTGCCCAGGCAGGAGTCACATTTTTTCAATCCCCCTTGCATCTAGAGTGGGCCAGGTCCTCTCTGACACTGCTGGGCCACAGTGGTTAAGGAATGGGTGTGTCTTTGCCACCATTTCTTTCCATCCCTCTTGCATGTAGTGGATGCTGAGGCTATAAAGTAGGGATTCTTAACCTGTTTTGTTCCACGAATCCCTTTGCCGGTCAGGTGAAAACCACGGACCCTTCCTAAGCCCACACTGTACTGTGGATTATTTAATGAATACATCACACCCGCACCAGCACGTCCCCACAAGAATAAGGTTTTTTTGAATTTCAATTCAAGCTCACGGACCCCTTAAGAACTCCTTCTATACAGGATGTTGGGGCCACATCAGACTGCTATGTCAGATGGAGATAAACTTCTCTTGTGTTAACTCACCGAAAATTTGGTGCTTCCTTTTTCAGGAACTAGAGTACCACTTGCTGATATCGGAAATATCAACCTTAACCTAAATAACGGTTCTCGGGATATGACTTTGGCAGGGATTCAACAAGGTCTACATTCCCACATCTCTCCTCACCTCCTCATGGAAATGTTCAGAGGACAGCAAGCGAAATACCAGAATGATTATACTTTAGATGTGATGTCATTTTTCTGTTTTGTTTTTTTTTGCAGGTTTGTGTTTATTTTCATGATCTAGTCAGCAAAGGACATTTTCTCGCTCCTTAAATTATGGATCTGCAAACAGAAAGTTTTTATTTTTTATGAAAATGGAATGGATTTTTGAAAAACAATTGTTTTAAAATCATGGTGAGTCGCGTCCCACACCAGGGGGAAGGTAGTGCGTTTATGTGCTGAGTTTGGCTTGGAGAGGTCACAACTGAGCAACAAGGAGGCCCTCAGGAGGTAACTCTTTGGCAACATATAATACTAGTTTGTTTCAATGTCACAAGAAAATGTTCATAAGTACAACCATCAATATCAAGGGCCTGGTGTACTGCCCTTGTACTTGGGGGATTCTTGCCATTCTATTAGAGAAGGTACCAGAACTCCCCAGGATGGGAATTCAGTGTTCTTTGTTATTGTGTGGGTCTCCACCCACCGAGGCAATGCCCCATGACCACTGGAACATATTCGTATGCCTCAGAGGCCTGCCCCAGGTGCACCCCTCCCCACATCCCCTCATCACTGGCACCCCGCACCAGTGATCCTCCCCTGTCACAGTTGTGACCCTTCTGTCATGCAAAAACTTTCCAGAAATGAAGCCAACAAAGTAACCAAATAAAATTAATAAGAAAATGAAATAATAGCTTTAAAAATAACAAATAAAATACAATTTTAAAAAAAATTTTGAAATAATAAAAAAAATTTTTAGACATTGTGCCCTTCATCACTGTAAGATCTGTTGTCTTGTATGTATAGTGACATTTTCTTCCATCTATTCCCCCAGTGTCTTATTTTTTCCATTTTATCTTCAAAGAAACTTTAGATTACAGAAAAGTCACATAGAGAATATAGGGGTTTCCCATTTACCCAAGGCCCTCCCCTATTAATAACATTTTACATGTGGATGGTACAATTGTTACAATGGATGTACAAATATTGACGCATTGCCACTAACCATGGTCAATGGTTTACATCATGGTTTACATTTTGGACCGTACACTTTCATAGGTTTTGATGAAATTAAAAATGGCCTGTATCCGTTAATGCAAGATCATGTAGAGCAGTTCTAGTGCCCCCAAAATGCCCTATGTTCCATCTATTCTCTTCTCCCAGGGATGAGCCTCTTGGCACTGAGGGATTATTACCAAGTGCCAACTAGCAATGCATCTGGAAAATGACCTTGCCGGGAAGGGGAAATTATAAATACAAATGAGTTTTTATGGCTAAGAGATTTCAAAGTGAGTCGGGAGGTCATTCCAGAGGTTACACTTAGGTAAGTCTCAGCAGGATCTCACTGCCACAGTAAACAGTGCCTCAGATAGCCGGGCTCCTGAGGGCTCTAGAGACATCCTGTCACTCTAAGCAGGACAGACAGCTCAGGAATTCAGCACCCTGTCAGTGGGCCTTACTTAGGAATTTATGCTCCCCAGTGTAACAGAGTTAGACTCATTTATAGTTTCCCTCACATGACTCTTCTGCCCCTTTTATTTAAACCTATAATTAGCACTATACTTGATAAATATATGTCCCAGAGACTTAAATCTTTGGTCCGTCCACGTGCCAGTTGAGCCCTGAATCTCAGCAGAGTTGCAACACCTACTCTCCAGTTCATTGGACTCACCCAGGACAACTAACAAGGAGATGCTGATGGACAACACCCATCCCAAGGAACAGAGAGTGTCTGCAACTGCAAGCAAGATAGTTCCATCCATCTGCCCCATGGGATCTAAGCCCCCTCTCAATTAGAAGCAAAGTAAGGATCACCATACTCAAATCCTCAAGATTGGGGAATAAATAGACTAAAGTAGACTTATTACTACTCTACTGTAGACTAATTATTCTAGCAATGAACTCTTATCATTGATGTAAAGGCAGTGGCCACTGGAGGTTCTGCGGGGAGGGAGAGGGAAGCATAGGTGTACTTTGGGGGCATTTTCGGGACATTGGAATTGTCCTGCAACATTGTAATGACGGATACAGGGCATTATATATTTTGTCATAACCTACAAAATTGTGCGGGACAGAGTGTAAACTCTAAACTGTAGTCCATGGATAGTGGCAATGCTTCAATATGTGTTCATCAATTGTAACAAATGTCCCACACTAATGAAGGATGTTGTTAATGTGGGAAAGTGAGAGGGGAGAGGGAGTGGCATATGGGAATCCCCTATATATTTTATGTAACTTTCATGTAATCTAAAGCTTCTTTAAAATAAAAAAAAATTAATTAGACAATATATATATTACTACAAAAAATAAAAAAATAAAATCATGGTGAACATTTAGATAGAAGGCAAATTTGAATTTGAAGTTTATTCAAGAAGCATACCGTTGTCTAAGGCATTGTCTTATCAGTTATACATTGCTCCATACAAACCACTCTAAAACTTTGTGGCTTAAAAAAAAAAAGTTCATTTAGCTCACTTTTTTGGTGGGTTGGCAGTTTGGGCTTGGCTCAGCTGAGCTGTTCTTCCAATCTGTTTATGGCCCAGCTCCATCTCAGCTGGGCTCACTTATGTATCTGCAACCAGGTGGCTGGTCGCTTGGGTGCTGCTTGTCCTGAGTGGCCTCACTCATATGTCTGGAAGATGGACATAGTCTACTCCTGTGATGGGAGAAACGAGGCTGTGTCTCTATCATCCAAGGCTAGCCAGTATTCTTCACTTGGCATGGGCATGGTTCCCAAAAAAGGGCAAGAGGAGAGAGAGAGAGAGAGAGAGAGAGAGAGAAAGAATGTGTGTCCTTTTGAGCTGTGAGCTGTGAGATGGCACAATGTCACTTCTGCTGCTTCCGACTAGCCAAAGAAAATCACAAAGCCAGACCTGATTCAAGGGGTAGAGAAACAGACCTCCTCTTGATGTGAGAGCTAGGGTCTTGTAAAGGGTTAAGCGCATTGTAAAGGAGCGCACTTACAAGTAGGCAAGGCTGGTTGTACCTGTTTTTGCGATCTATCACAAGTCTAACTCTTCCTTTCTCTCCCTAGAAACAATAACCCGTGGGCATTCAAATTTTTCCCATCATCTATAAGTAAGCCTTTCCCTAATTTTCATATCTCCCCCTAGAATATCAAAAGCCCATTCTCTGTATAGAGCTGTTCCGTGACTGTCCACAGCCACCTGAGAGCGCCCCGTGGACTCATTCTTAACCCCACGGACTTATCAAATATTTACCTGAAAAATGCAGTTCTGTCCGGAAAAAGGCAGGAGGCGTGTTGGGATTGTGTAGCAATACATATTTATACTTTTGGATACTATGTTGCCTTCTTTTGAGCAAAAATACCTAATGCTACAATACTACTATATTTTTTCCATAAAAGGTTGGGAAAACAACCAGCCCTCTTCAACTCATGTGTCTGGATCCTTATTGTTACTTCATCTGTATTTATGTTGGGTGTGACTCGTTTATCTTGCCCTTCGGAATATTGTTTCTGGGACAAAT
Source organism: Cabassous unicinctus (assembly GCA_029593785.1). Taxonomy (NCBI): domain Eukaryota; kingdom Metazoa; phylum Chordata; class Mammalia; order Cingulata; family Chlamyphoridae; genus Cabassous; species Cabassous unicinctus. The sequence continues at coordinate 5,932 of JAQZBX010108453.1, forward strand.
GAACATGTCTAGAGAATGTTGAAAATTCATGTAACCTCAGGAGAAGTGATTTTTTTCTTGCCTTTGTCAGGCAGGAGCTCCTCTGTGGTAGCCACAGTGCTGGGCACCTCAGTGCTCAGAGCATTTGTAGCTCTCCTCAGCTTTGAACGTCTTCATCCGTTCCTTCATTCGTCAGACTGTAATGAAATCTCATGTGCCAGAAACAAGTCTGCACTCTGTTGATTCAGAAGTGAATCGGAGAGACAGAGTCCCTTCATCAAAGAAATTATATTTCATGGAAGGAAACAGACAAACAGATAAATAAATAAGCTTATTTAATAATTTCTTTACAATTTGATTATACTTGCTCTTAAGGGTTATGAGAACAATGAAACAGTGTAGCATGAGGAGCCAGGCTTGATGGGGAGTGCTGTTTAAGATAGTATTTGAGATGGAATGTGAAGAAGTGGCGGACTGCAAGAGAAGATGGGGAGGGGCAAGAGTAGTGTCCCGGCAAAGAGAAATGGAGGAAATCTAGATTTTTGGCCCGAGCAAGCAAAGGAATATAAGTAATGTTTCCTAAGAGAGGGAACACAGGGGAAATGTACATTTGTGGGACCAGAAAGAATTCTGTTTTAAACATGTGGCATTTGAGATGTTTTTAAGCACCAAAGTGTAGATATTAAGGAAAGCACAGGTTACATCGTTTTTAACTCACATTAAAGGTCAGAGAAGGATATAGAGATGTGGGAGTCATCAGTATGTAACTGACTAGCACTTAAAGCCAGAAATCCAGACTTCCTTTCCTGGCTATGATAAAGTGGTTTGTGGGGGACTCACGCTCCCATGAAAAACAGATTAAAAGGAAATAAGATTAAAAACGAATCTGCGTGACATCATCAGTGAGCTGCCTAGGCAACTCGGGTTTGAGAAGGCAGGATGCTGAAAGGAAATGAACCAGGATGGCATAGCCAAAATTCTTTATCTGAGTTTTCCCTCTGAGCATTTAGCGTTAATAGCACGAGGTGGAAGCCTGAAAATCCAGGCATGAGATCTGGGAAGAATGCTGCTAAGAGGCAGGGACGTGAACAAAATGAAGTGGAAAACTTGAAGTTTGTGGATGGCAAGAAAGCCAGGATTTGGGCGGCCAATAGTCCAGTAAAAGAAGGTACAAGGACATGACCCCAACATTTTGTTTTCCCCTTCCCCTTGAGGCATTTGCCAAATTCTTGGGGAATAAGAAGTCGATCAGAAAGCCTCTAAAGGATGTAATGCAATTCCCCACAATCTCTCAGCGCTGAAGAGGGAAGCATTGAATTTCAAGAAGCAGCAAAGTGGAGGGACCCCCGGTAAGCACAGCACAGCTGCACTTACAGCTCACGGTGCTTACCACAAGTTTACACCAAGGTGGTGCAGAAGCAGACGGAGCCGGAGAACACTGCAAATCCGCCTCCGCTCTCCTCCGTCCCTTATCGGCTTAATATTCCCCCTGTCTGGATGAAAAGGTTAAAAAATTTATTACTTAAATAGGTTAATGGGACATAATAGAGCCCAGGACAGACCAACATATATACCATCACCTGATTTCTGACAAAGACCTCAGGGAAATTTAATAGGGAAAGAACGGCCTTTTCAACATATGGTGCTATGTCAGTTGGATATCCACGCACAGAAATTAATTCATGCTGAATCACAGATTTAAATATGAAAGTCAAACAATAAAGATTCAAGCACACAATAGAGAATTTTATCTAAATGACTTTGTGGTGGCAAATGTATCTCCAAAGCACACTCCAGGGAGCCAACGTGTCTCAGTGTTGAGCACTGGCTTCCTGTATATGAGGTCCCAGGTTCAATCCCTGGCCCCGGTACCTGAAAAAAAAGAAGAAAAAAGCACACTCCATTCTGGAAAAGACTGATAAATTGGACTTCATTAAAATAAGAATTTGTTTATCAAAAGTCACCACCGAAGGGCATGGGCTAATTTTAGGGAGTAATGGAATTGTTCTATATTTTTATTATGGTGGTGATTACACTACTGCACATGTGGCCAAAACTCACAGACTGTCCAGTAAAAGGGTGAATTTTGTTGTCTGTAGATTGGCCACCACGTAGACAGAGTAGTGGACACCGTGCTGTCCAGCCCAGAATCCCTTTGGGTGCTGAAGTTCCTATTCCCAGCTGCTGGGCGTGCTGTCTGCTGCCAGCTGCCCCGTAATAGTCCTCTTCTGGAGATGCTCTCTCTCAGCTGAAGAGAGCTGCCTTGCCCAGGCCGTGCTTCCCCTTCTCCCTCTTAAGTGCAGTCTGCATCCATGTCTGGTTGCTGCAGGAATATAAATCCCCACCCATTACCCCAACTTGAAACAACTGTGAAGAGCCATCCCAGGTCCAGGCTCCCCAAGAGCTGGCTGAGGCCTTTGTTGGGTCTGCCCCACAGCCCAGGTTCTCCCTCTGTTCCATCCTGCTTCCTTCCCTCCTCCCAAAAGTGTTACTCCTGAGAGCACTTCCTAGCGCACGTCTTCCAAACTAACTCCGTCTCAGAGCCTGCCACCAAGGAGCCTGGCATGCAACAGTTGGTATAGGGAGTGAACCCGATCCTAATGCGGGATGCTGGAGCTGGCTAGAAAGAGCCCTCCCTGCTGGCAGGTGGAGCTCTACCCGCCCTTAGCACCAGGTAGAAGTACAAGGGTTAACACTTCCACCTGTGGTGAACAGGGATGGTACTCCAGGGTAAGGAAACGCACTAGAGGGCACACTGTATCAGACATTTTAGAAATCTGGGGAAAATAGCAATTATAAAAACAGTCCAGTTGGGTGGCTGTTGCTTGGGGCAATTGATGCTTTGGAATAACGTAAGGAAAGGTGGAGAGTGCCTCATACTCTAAGGTTTATTTCTTGCTCGCATGAAGTCCAAATCAGGTTGACCACACCCCTGGTCTGCTCTCCTCCCTGCCATGACTCAGGGATCCAGGCTCCCTCCACAGTGCAAGGCAAACTTCTGGCACGTGCCTCCCTGGTTTACATTTGTGGAGAGAGCATGGAGGACTCAGCCTGCTCTTAAATTCACCAAATCAAAAATTGATCTGTGTCACTTCTGCTTCTGTGACCCTCAAGGGAAAGAGTCTAAAAATGGAGCCCAATGCAGAATTATAATGATGGTTTTGGTAATGGTTGGTGGTGATGGTAGCACAATGTTGTGAATGGAATTAACAGCACTGCATTATATACGTGAGGTTAAAAGGAGAAATTTTAGGTTGTATATAAGTTACTAGAATAAAATTTAAAAGAAAAACCACAGGGCTATACAACACAATGAATCCTATTGTAAGTGATGGACAGCAGTTAATAGTACAATTATAAAAATGTTCTTTCATGAATTATAACAAATGCACCTCACTAATGCAAAGTGTTAAGAATAGGGTGGTGTGTGGGAGCTCTGTATTTTATATATTTTATGCATGATATTTCTGTAAACCTACAACTTCTCTAAAACATTAATAAAAAATCAATTGACCATAGAAGTGGGGGTTTATTTCTGAATTCTCAACTTTATAGCATTGGTCTATAGTTGTCCTTGTGCCAGTACCACACTGTTTTGATTACTGTAGCTTTGTAATGAGTTTTATTTTAAAGATTTATTTTATTTATTTATTCCCCCCTTGTTGTTTGCACTCGCTGTTGCTCTCTGTGTCCATTCGCTGTGTGCTCTGTGTCTGCTCGTCTTCTCTTTAGGAGGCACTGGGAACCGAACCTGGGACCTCCCAGGGGGAGAGAGGAGCTCAATCGCTTGAGCCACCTCAGGTCCCTGTAATAAGTTTTAAAATTGGTAAGCGTGAGTCCTGCAAAAACAGCTTCTTTTTCAAGATGTTTTTTGGTTATTTGTTAACCTTTGCCCATCCACATGGATTTGACCATTGTTTTTTCCCCCTTCCTGCAAAGAGGCTGTTGGAATTTTATGAATCCATGGACACAGAAGGTCATTCCATTTATTTAGGTCTTCTTTAATTTCGTTCAGCAATATTTGGTAGTTTTCCATCCTTGGTTAAATTTATTCCTAGTTATTTTATTCTTTTAGATGCTATTGTAGGTGAATTTTTTCTTGATTATCTTTTCATATTGTTTATTACTAGTGTATAGAAACACCACTCATGATGGAGTTTTTTTGTTTTTTGTTTGTTTGTATTTTTTTGTTGTTGTTTGGTTTTTGGTTTTTCCATGTAGAGCTTATGCCCTGCCACTCTGCTGAGTTCGTTTATTATCTCCAGTAGCTTCGTTGTGAATTCTTTGGGATTTTCTATATAAAGAATCACATCAGGGAAGCGGGTGTGGCTCAGTGGATGGAGCCCCCGTTTACCATATGGGAGGCCCGGGTCCTCGTCCCGAGGCCTCCTTGTGAGGGCACGCCGGCCTGAGCGGTGCGGTGGGCTGATGCAGCAACCTCAAGGCAGGAAGCGGGTGTGGCGCAATGGATAGAGCACCCGTTTACCATATGAGAGGCCCCGGGTTCGCTTCCCGGCGCCTCCTTGTGAGGGCAGGCTGGCTCGCGCGGCGCCGTGGGCTGATGCGGCAAGACCTCACAGCAAGGGGGAGATAAGCAGACACAGAGAAGACACGCAGCGAATGGACACAGCAGCACAAGCAG
>JAQZBX010108454.1:0-10552 GCA_029593785.1 Cabassous unicinctus
AAAGGGGTCCATGGAACAAAAAAGGTTAAGAACCCCAGGTGGTATTGCCTCATGAATGATGGGAACTAGAGGGGAGATTTTTGCTCTAGAAATAAGACCCTTGGAAGCAAGATCTGGTCATGAGGGAAAGGAAATCCTGTAATGCGCCGGCTTTGAGATGGCAAATGAGGAGGATCCCTTGCTGGCAGGTTGAGTCAAAAAACAAAACAAAACAAAACAAAAAACCTGCTGGCCTGCTTCTGAATGGAAATGTTAACCTTGGGGATCAGTGCTGCTTTCTTATTATCCCATCTCCCTACCCTTTAAAAAAAAAAAAAGTCCTTTTAGCTGAATTTTAAGCTGGGAAGGGCAGTGATGAAAGTTGACCTAGGCCAAAACATATATTTGTAACAAACTAATATATCCTTAATGTACACAGCTCTTACAAATTAATAAAAAGATAAAAAAAACTCAGCAGCAAAATAGAATAAAATAAAATAAAGCATAAAACAGGCAATTCACAGAAGCACCACTAAAAATAATTAAGTATCAGAAAAGATGTCCAATTTTACTAATAAAGAAACACAAATTTTAAATGCAATATTAAAATTTTATCTACTGGATTTGAAAAAATTTAAGGGATTCTTAATAATTTGTGTTGGGAACAAAAAGGCATTTTTCATATATTGGTGATAAGATAAACAGTGCAACCTTTTTTCTTTTAAAAGAAAATTACAATTTATTTTACAATGTGAAATGTATATTTCAAGGATGCACAAAAAAGTGGGGAGGGGGACCTGCAATTTTGTATTTTATGGACTTTCATATTTTGATGAGTAAGCACAATTTTTATAATAAAACCAAAAGTTTTAAAAATATACATATACTTAACTAAGTCAGTCCACATCTAGGATTTTCCCCCCATGAAATAGTTACACAAAAACACAAATAATTATTTCTAAAGATATTCTGCAGCATTGTTAGTAAAAGTGAAAAATTGGAACCTATACAAAGGTTAACGAACTGGTATTAACACAAAGGTTAATACATCTATATTACTGTATAATTAATAGATTATGGTATATCTATACAATAGAATATTGACATAGAAAAATATTGTTAATTGAAAAGATGCAAGTTGCAAAATAGAATCATCGTATGACTCCATTTTTTTAAAGATAAATTGGTAACATATGTTCATATGTCCATATAATAAAGCAGTGTGACATTTGCAGGTTAAACATTCATGGTTTCCACTTTTTGTGAACAGCCCTGAAAGTCAATGGCATCTGATCATTTATCATTTTGCCCAGTCATGAATGTGAGTCACACCCTCTGTCTAGCGAAGGGAGACCAGAACTGGACAGTGGGGCTGGCCCTGCCCAGGACTCCCTCTCAACTGGGTTTGCTCTCCACTAGTCTGTGTGTGCACGCCTGAAGAGATAAAAAGTGATTCTTTGTAGGAGGAAAGAGCTGTGGAAAAAAGCCACCTGTTTGTGCCTATAATGGAAGTGATCTCTGAAAGTAATGGTTCTAACCATATACTGTCTCCTCTTTTCTCACACCCCATATCCCTACCTAGCCTTTTGGCCCACAGAGTCCCTGGCTCCGGTCTTATCACTCTCCACTCTTTCCCCTCACTTTTTCTGTGCTCCGACCCTGTGGTAGTTTGATATTATTGATGAATTCCAAAAAGAAATATTGGATTATGTTTGTGAACTGATCTTTTCCTCTGGGTGTATTAGAGTGTATTGGATTCAGAGGTTTTATTTTACTTGACTAAATAATGATTAAGGCTTTGATTGGGCCACGTCAGTAGGAGTTGCATCCCCACCCCCTTGGTGGGCGGGGACTTACAGAGAAACGGCACTGCAGAGAAGGGAATATGGAGTTTTAATGCTGGAGCCGGGGTAAGTAAGCACACAGAGGAGCTTGGTAGTGAGGAAGGAGCCGTTCGCCTGATAGTCTACAGCTGGCCTTGTGGAGAGAAGCAAGTCTAAACCCAGAGAGAAACAAGCCCGGGGAAGAGAGGAACCCAGGAAGCCTGAACTCTTGACAGATTTTGGCAGCCATCTTGCTCCAACACATGGCAACAAACTTTGGTGAGGGAAGTAACTTACGTTTTATGGCCTAGTAACTGTAAGCTTCTACCCCAAATAAATACCCTTTTATAAATGCCAACAGATTTCCGGTAATTTGTATCAGCACCCCTTTGTCTGACTAACACAGACCCCATTGGCCTTTTTCAGTTCCTCAAAGGTGCCATACTCTCTCTACAAGACTTTACATAATCTGTGCCCTCTGCTTGGAACTCACCTCTCTTCCCCTAGTTAACAACTAGTCTTTTTCAAAACTCAGCTTAGCCTTCAGTTTCTCCGAGAAGTGCTCCTGATTAATCAGATTCCACTGCTCTGTGTGCCCTCATAGCACTGTGAACCTCTTTTTGTGGGGGGAACTTATCACAGGTATAACATGACATTTGTCTCTCTCTTCCCAGGAAGCTCCAGCCTGTCTGTGCTTCTTATTGCATCTCCACCACCTGGAACAGTGCCTGGCATGTGAATGAATGGTGTGTGTGTATATGTATGTATGATTATGTATAATATATAAAAAATACTATATAAAACACTACCCACTTTGTTCAAACTTGTTATTTTATATAATGAGAGCTGCCATTTTCATACCAATCACAGTCTGCTGTTTCTAGGAATTAACAGTGATTATGATAGGAAAAGAAATTGGTTCCTTTAATTTTCTAAACATGTCTATTTGATTTTTCATGTGTGAAGGAAGAAATGAGAACTAAAAATCACCATGGAAACTTGAATGCCAAACAATTGCTTTACAGTCTTTAGCTAAAATTCAACTTCAACTATATCATCTACAATTTGATCTATTTATACTCAGCTTTTGACCCAGCCAGGAAACACCTGCAGAATTTAAGAAAATCCTCTGTCTCAAACCCTACAAACCGATTCTGAAATCTCAGAACCAGAAGATATCTTAAAGATATCTGATCCAAACATCTCATTAACAAGGAAACTAAAGCACCAAGGGTGACACATTCAGATCACAAAGCTGGCTCAGACCAGATCCAGCACTAGACCCAGGATGTCTCTCAGTCTCTGCCTCTCAGGGTCAGACCCATCTAATAGATCTGTAATAAACTGTACAGCTGCACAGAAGGCAAGAGGAAAACAAAATCAGGACTCAACCAAAATTCCTCTTTATTACTGCACAACTCAGTTTCCACACCCTCTTTCTCTAGTAGACAGAGTCATCCTTGGAGACTGTGGCATAAGTTGCCCTCTGCAAAAACATTTTCCTTGGCTTCATGTCCCCTTACCTTCAACCATTAGCTGTGCCTCTAGCACAGTCAAAATGTGCAGCTACAAAGTGCCAAACGATAGCTTCTTTTACATATAACTAAATCCATTTATCCCCATTCATTCATTCATTTATTCATCAAGTATTTACTGAGTACCAACTATGTTCCAGGTGCAGGTCTATCCTAGGGATACAGCATCTGCACTGGCAGATCAGCTTATCCTTGAATTCCCTTATAGCCACCCACTTAGGGTACCAGAGGGTCTGTTAGAGCCATAGCAATTGGTCATGGGCTGGACCACACTGTACATGTTCATTGTATTAGAAGTCTTCATAATCATGTCTACTGATTAGCCTTACAGCTTGGGACTAGCATTTGATTCAAGCCCATTTATCCTTGCTAAAGGATTTTACTGCTGAAATCCTGGCCAGCTATGAGGGTAGTGATACCCAAGTGGTTTGCCTGTAAATTGTGACTGACTTACTGCTGCAACAGATGTAAGGGATGTCCTTGCTAGAGATCTGGGTACATGGTTATTAGGAATGAAAAAATAATGTTTTAATGCAACCATGGATTGCCTAGATTCTTTAATATTTATTTGACATTATAGCAAGACTCGTTGTTTTCCATTCCACAAGTATTTATTCCACATGCACTGTTCTAGGCATTGAAGAAACAAAAATGCATAATATATTATTCTTTCCTTCAAAGGTGAGTGCAGCTGGTTGATGGGACAGACACAAACAGATACTGTCAATAGGTTGTGGCAAGTGCTATGGCAGAGGTATGCTCAAGGTGCTATGAGATCCCACAGGGGTAAACCCTACCAGTTTGGGCATACGAATGGTGCACACAGTGGCTTCCTGAAGGAGGGATTAACTGAATCGGGGCTAGAAGGACAAACAGAAATTAGCCTGGCAAATGGGGGAAGCATGCTCCAAACAGAGACAACATGAGTAAAGGCATGAAGATGTGAAACAGAGTGAAATGTGTAAGGAATAACAAGGAGTTTAGAATCACTGGAACAAGAAATAAGAAAATTAAAACCAGAGAGAGAACTAGAGCTCAGGTCATAAAAGAATTGGCACAGTGTAGGCGGTCAATAAATACTTATTGATGAAAGAAATAGCTAGAGCTTTCGTCAGGGAAAAGGTGTGAGCACATGGTTATGCATGTTAGGCATATTTTATATATTACATTTTGTTACTGTAAACAACATATGCATCAGTAGAATTATAAGAACATGGCTCAGTCAGCAAGAATATAGCTCACTCGGCATGATACTTGGAGACACAGGCATAATAAAGAGGAAGTGGCTGGATAGTTTTGATATTCTTGTGTCACGAGAGAGGGAATCGCTGGGATAGTGTCTGCACAGAACACATAGGCTGAGATGAGATCGAGAAACATATAAGAATCTGTATGAGAAAGATGGTCAGGGTCTGTGAGCTTGGGAACATATTGAACATAGCAGCCATCTCTTTTTTTCTTCCACTGGCATAGACACAACAAACATAAATAAAACAAGTATCTGTGACTCTACCTTGCCTTGCCCGTCCTTGCTCATGGCATCACATGAAGTAAACTGAACTGAGAGAAGGTAGAATTCTTATTCCTGGTGGTTGGTTTCTGTGAGTGGGCTTGGGCTTTGTGCTGCTGCTGAAGAGGGAGGAGGGTACCAGAGATAGCAGGAAGAAGAATCAACAGGAACCATACTATAACAACTCCACATTGAAACATTCAGGAATTCTGCACCAGAGTAGGTTTTCAATAAGTAATTATAAGGGGGAAAAAGCAATGAAGTAAATAAGAGAAGCAGACACAATAACTACTGGCCATAAGTTCTAAAATCTTTTCATCACAAACATACCAAAAACAATTCAACTAAGCAAAAGGTATCCTTTTGATATCTCTAAAATTTATTTTCTGTTTGTGTATCTTTTTTTTCTCAACTAAAAAAGATTCAGATCCAGTCAGCTTTCCAGAGGGACAGCTCATGTGATTCCTCGGCAGGGGTTTGGGAGGAAGGGGGCAGGCAAGGATGTAGTTACCATCAGAAGGGACTGTGGGTATGGCAAGCACTGTGAATTCATTTATGATACTGCGATGGTGACAATGCCTAAGCAGAAATCTCAGGAGAAGGGGATGGAAAAAGGGGGTGGGAGAAACATAGCAATAAACAAAGTATGTGTGCAAGGCCTTTAGTAGCCAGGACACACCTAGTCATTCCTGAAAAAATTCATTCCCAGCACTAAGCATTCCTTCTCCACCCACTCCAGTACCATCATGTAGAAAAGCATCTACTCCCTCTCCCAAACATTCTAGGGACTGAAGGCATTTTAACTGAGCAAATAAGACCCCCAAAGGCACTTTGGCAAGATTTGAATTTCCATCCCAAATCTAGATGGACCTTTTCCTCAGCTTATAGCTATAGCTTATATCTACACCTTTAGCCTACTTGGGGTTCTTGAACTTCTATCATGACAGTGATTTAAAAAAAAAACAACAGCCTGGTCTATGCAGTATTTCTAACCAAACACCTTGCTTTGGGCAGTACTAACCCCTTACTGAAGCAATCACAGGCATTCCCCCTCCCAGTCAGGAAGCATCCAATGTAGCTAGGGCTCTGGAGCCTCCCTAGGAAGTCAGTCAGAACTAGGGAACCCACTTTCTTAATCTCTCTTCAAACACTTGTTAGTGGAATGAGCTCAGGCACACAAACAAGGAGGCCAGGGATAGAGGTTGCTAATCTTTGGAGTCAAATTTATTCACCAAATGACCATACAAGCAGAACCTAAAGGATTCTATGACTCACAATTGTAGGGAGTTGAATATTTTTTTAGATGTGCCTTGCTTGCCGTTTTTTTCAGGAGGCACCAGGGATTGAACCCAGGACCTAGTACATGTAACGCTCAACCACTGAGCTACACCCACTCCATGATGTGCCTTGCTTTTACACATCATATTTTTCTGAAAAGTATATTAAAAAATGCAAAGAAATGAGTCACAGTGATCCTGGATAGTTGGGTGGCTATGACAGAAGACACACACACACTAAAAAAAAATAATAAGAAGAAGAATGTGGATCTGTTCCAATAGCTGAGAAGTGAGGGGGTGCCGATTTTCAAGGGGGAAACATTTTATCCTCCTAGTTATTACCAGAAAAAGATGAGCCAGGGGATGAAATCAACACAAACTTTAACCATGACCACTGTTTCAGTTTTTGGAGGTCTTTGCAGATCTAACCATTCCAAAGTGATTCAAACATGAGATAAATAAGGAATATTTTTATGCTCCTAAATTAACAAAACAACTTTGCAAAAAGAACCAAAAATTGTAAGTATTTCCTTATTCCCTAAAATATTTTCTGATTTCAATATTTTCTTTTCCAATTTAACAGTTTCTGTTATTTTGAATGATTATAATAGGCAGAGCTGAATAATTACAGAACTTTTCATAGCTAAGAATTACCAAAGTCACCACAAATGACCTTCATTTCTAATCAATCTTCAACTGACACTGAAGTTCCTAATACCTTTAAATTAGTCTTCCTCTATTAATGATCTATAAATGATAGAAGCCTGATCTTTAAAAGAGAATAAAATATAAGAGTTCACTACATGAAAAAAGACTATCAGGTGAGGAATCATTTCTAACGTCAAAAATGTTTTGGGGTGTGTGTGAATTTACACAAAGTAGAGCAAATTCACAAATACTATTGGATTTGAAAGGGCAATTAGACTTTTAAGAGAGTTCAAGTTCTCTGTCACATGAGTTAAGTAGCCTGTTTTTACAAAGTCAGTTGATTTCTATGAAACCTCTGATTAGATCACGAGATAATGAAATCTAGAATAACAAAGTCTCTTTAGAAATCCTTACCCCAGATAGTGCTCACCAATGTTACTGAAATTAAATAAGAAAAACAATCAGCATAACCTTTACACTTTTGCAGTTTTTAGATTTATTAAGTAACTTCTTCCATAGATTACTATACACGTTTCTACTACTACTATAATTTTACACTCCACAGCCAGGAAGAGGATTAGGTTTTAGGTAGCCTGTTAAAAATCTTTTGGGGGAAGCAGATATGGCTCACCCAGTTGGGCGCCTGCCTACCACATGGGAGGTCCCAGGTTCGGGTCCCGGTGCCTCCTAAAGAAGACAAGGAGACACCACACCCCCTACAACTAGCAGACCCACAGCCCACGGGGAGCGGATGTGGCTTATGCTATTGGGTGCTCAGCTCCCCTATGAGAGGTCCAGGGTTTGGTTCACGGCGCCTCCTGGAGAAGGCAAGCAAACAATGAGCAGACAGATGAGAGAACCATCTGGGGGAGGCAGGGGATAAATAAAAAATAATAAAGTAAATAAATAAAAATAAATTAAAAAAAAAAACCTATCGGTAGAAAAAGCCCCACAACTTTAGCAGAAAAGACAAGAATAAAAAGATTGCCTGTTTTTAGCATTATGACAATACGAAAAGTAATTAAATTTCTTAAATTTTCCTTTTACACTAAGCAAACCAAATTGTAAGCTTTAAATGTTGTAGTTGTTATTTTTTAACTGTTTTAGCAAATCCTTTCGGCTGAGCCTTAGAAATGATTTCATAAGCCTAACATTAAGCAACTATATAAAATTATTTTAAGTTGCTAATTATTACCACAGTCATGAAGATATAGTTCCACCAACATTTCTGCAGTGAATTTTTTTTTATGAATTGTTTAAATTACATTCCTCGTCTGTGTATTTCCTATTAATTTTCAAATCAAATTCTAATTCAACATGTATTTATTGAACTCCTCTTATATGCAGGGTTCTGCTTAAATTGGGGGCAAACAAGGAGAACTACAGCATAGTTTGTTCTCTGCTTGTCAGGTCCTGGACTCTCTTCCTGATCAATGTCAAAGGAGGTCAAAACATCATGGTCCATTTTAACTCTAATAACCTCCACTGGGCATTATTATCCCTGTTTTATAAACAAAATAAATTGAGATTGGGTGAGAAAAGTAGCTTGGCCAAGATGACATGACTAGCTATTTTGTGGAGCTAGGATTTGACCAGAATACCTGGTTGAAACTTCCATTCTCTCTCTACTCTGCTGGGCTATTAGGATCTTTTTTATTCAAATCTCAGCTCAAATGTTACCTTTTCAAAGAGTGGTGGTTTTATTTCCCTCACATTTTTTAAGAGACTGGATTAATTAATAAATTTCCCCAAATCAGTCTTCTCCACTTGAAAACAAACCAAAGAAGTCTTTTGCACATGTTTTTTTTCCCAGAGTCACTTGGACAAAAATTCTTCATGAGGAGAAAAAAGAAAAGGAAATGTCACATTGGCAAAGAAAAATAAGGATGATGTTAAAAAGAAAAACAAAATCACACTCTCTCCCTTATTGCTTCACTGAAAAGCTAAAAGGAGTGGGGACGGATGTGGCTCAAGCACTTGGGCGCCCGCCTACGATATGGGAGGTCCTGGGTTCGGTGCCCGGTGCCTCCTAAAAAGACGACGAACAGACACAGAAAGCAGACAGCAGGGGCAAACAACGAGGGTGGGGGGGACGGAGAAATAAACTTAAGTAAAGAAAAAAAGGCCAACCAACACAGCTGACCACAATCTTGGGCAATGGACTCATCTGATGCTCACAATGGAGGCTCTGTGGAAGACTCCCCACAAACATGCTACCCTTTAGGCACCTGGGTAAACTTGACATTCACAATTTGAAATGTCAGCATGGGAAATGTGGGTTTTCTATATGGAAAGTAATGGATTAAAATTTGTGTTCTTCAGGAATGCTTCTTAAATATCTTTTCAGAAGACTCTAAGATTTTACATCGATATTAAAAATTTAGGCACTCTCAGAGAGGAGAAATAGGTTATATGGAATAAAGCTATTTACCTGTGGAATGTATGGACCAGTGTGCTAAAATGAGTTTTAGATTATTGCTTTTCCAGGTTTTCAATTTTGCATTATCCTTGACCATCATTCTTGGATTTCCAGACCCTTGGCTGTATGCAGTTCTTTGTTGTTTTTTTAAACAAATCAATTTTATTGGTACATATTAATAAAGCATACAGGAAGCGGGTGTGGCTCAGTGGATAGAGCCCCCATTTACCATATGGGAGGCCCGGGTTCGCGTCCCGAGGCCTCCTTGTGAGGGCACGCAGGCCTGAGCGGTGCGGTGGGCTGATGCAGCAACCTCACGGCAGGAAGCGGGTGTGGCGCAATGGATAGAGCACCCGTTTACCATATGAGAGGCCCCGGGTTCGCTTCCCTGCGCCTCCTTGTGAGGGCAGGCTGGCTCGCGCGGTGCCGTGGGGTGATGCGGCAAGACCTCACAGCAAGGGGGAGATAAGCAGACACAGAGAAGACACGCAGCGAATGGAGACAGCAGCACAAGCAGCAAGGGGGGGATAAATAAAATAAAATAAAATAAAAATAAATAAATCTTTAAAAAATAAATAAATAAATAAATAAAGCATACAATTCATCCAAAGTATACAATTAGTAGTATGTGGTATAATCACATAGTTGTGCATTCATCACTTCAGTCATTATTTAAGTATTTTCATTATGTTTGTAGTTAATTCCTCCCCAATTGGAAAAAAACAATTTACTTCATCTGGCAAGAGCTCCCTACCCTACCCTACCTAAAGCCCCATTATCAAACAGCCCTACTTCAATAGCCTGCTGCGATTACCTATCTGGAGCCCACCACTTGGTTCCAATAGTGTACTGGAATAATGACGCAATAAAAGAGAAGAAAATTTTCTAACCTTGGATAAAGCTTCTGACTAAATGACTCAAATCAATGGTCATGTGTTTGTGAATTCTTAACTTCCACAGAGTACTTCTATAAGCAAAAAGTTCCCCACTTTTATTGAATTCTCCAGAAAAAAAGTAAGGGGTTTAAAGGATTATTGATCAGGTGGATGCTCTTGATATATGGTTTCCACCAGGACTCAAAAGAAAGAGGAGAAAAGAAGAGAAGCATATTTTTGTAATCTTTCCCATGAGTTCTCATTCCAATAGTTTATAAACATATACAGCTGGAAGCGGGTGTGGCTCAGTGGATAGAGCCCCCGTTTACCATATGGGAGGCCCGGGTTCGCGCCCCGAGGCCTCCTTGTGAGGGCACGCCGGCCTGAGCGGTGCGGTGGGCTGATGCAGCAACCTCACGGCAGGAAGCGGCTGTGGCGCAATGGATAGCGCACCCGTTTACCATATGAGAGGCCCCGGGTTCGCTT
>JAQZBX010108455.1:0-10549 GCA_029593785.1 Cabassous unicinctus
AAAAAAAAATCCTGGCTCACTACAGCCAGTTAAGTGGTGAACAGACATCTTCTTCCCTGTCACCTGTTAGAAGGGAAAAGGGAAGAGGAGTTGCGGGGGCTTCTCTTCAGTGAATTTGGCCAGCAGAACCTGCTTTGAATCCAGCTAAGGCCAGACCAAAACCCAGGAAACCAGCGACTGAAACACATCCATGGAAAGGTGCATTGATGAGCGTCATCTGCCGCAGGTCTGGAAATTGAACAGAGAAAAATTCTTTTTATTGCCTTTAATCCAAACTCCTGGTAGAAAACCTTCACCACATTAGTGAGTCCCTGGCCTGATTTTGATAACTTAAGGTAGGTAATTGTAAAGGCTTAGAATTAATTTAACCAAATATCAAAGAAGAGTGTGGGAAAAGAAAACAATAGGCAAGAGAGAGAAATTGACCATCATCATCAACAAAAAATTTGGATGCCTAAACATCAGCAAAAAATCACAAGTCATACTAGGAAACAGGAAGAGAGGGTCCAGCCAAAGGAACAAAACAAATACCGTGAAGAGATAAAAAAATTTAAGTCAACTAATCAATGAAAATTACACAACTCTCCTAAATCAATTCAAATAATTGAAAGAAAATATGGCTAAAGAGATAAAGGATATTAAATAGACACTGAGTAAGCATGAAGAACAATTTGAAATCCTGCAAAGAAAAGTAACAGACTTTATGATAATGAAGGACATGTTGAATAAGATTAATAATACATTAGAGACACACAGGAGCAGATTTGATTTGCTCAAAGACAGAATTACTGGTTTCAAAGATAGACCATCTAAACTGGAAAACACAGGAGAACAGTGTAGCAGGTTGGCAGTTTGATATAGCTATGAATTCCAAAAATAGATACTGGATTATGCTTGTAAACTGGCTGTTAATCTGGGCATGATTAAGTTATGGTTAAGGCATTGACTGGGCCACATCAGTAGGGCATTGAGCCCCACCCTTTGGTGAGTGGGGTTTCAAATATAAAAGATATGGCAAAGGACAGAGTTGGAGCAGTTTTTGAGTTGGAGTTCCCATGTTGGAGTTTTGATGCTGAAGCCTGAGGAGGTGAGCAGATGGAGGAGCTTGGTCGTGAGGAAGGAGAGAAGGCCCAGGGATAGAAACAAGACATTTGCCTGATAGTCTACAGCTGACCTTGTGGAAGAAACAGAGGAGCTAAGCCCGCAGAGAAACAGAGCCCCAGGAAGAGATGAACCCAAGAAGCCTGAACCCTCACAGAAGTCGGTAGCCATCTCGCTCCAACACGTGGCAATAGACTTTGGTGAGGGAAGTAACTTATGCTTTATGGCCCGGTAACTGTGGACTTCTACCCCAAATAAACACCCTTTATAAAAACCAACCAATTTCTGGTATTTTGCTTCAACACCCCTTTGGCTAACTAATACAGAATTTGGTACTGAGAGTGGGGTAGTGCTTTTGCAATTACCAAAATGTTGGAATGGCTTTATAAATGGGTAAGGGGTATTTTTTGGAGGAATTGTGAGATGCTTGATGGAAAAGGCCTACAGTGCTTTGAAGAAACTGTTGATAGGAATATGGATGCTAAAGAGACTTTCTATGATGCCTTAGACATAACTGATGAAACTATTATTGGAAACTGGAGGAAAGGCGATCCATGTTTTAAAGTTGCAGAGAACTTAGCAAGATTAACTCCTGGTATTTTATGGGAGACAGAATTTGAAAATGGCAAACCTGAGCATTTAGCTGAAGAATTTTCCAAGGTAAACTCAGAGAATGTGGCTTGGCTTCTCCTTGCAGCTTATAACAAAATGCTAGATGAGTGACATAAGCTCAGACTGAATTATTGGGCACAAAGGAAAAAAAAAACTGATTCTGGAAATTCCAAGCCTCTGGAAATCAAGCTCCCAGATGATAGTGCCCCATTTGAAAACTTAATTAAACTTGGAACTTGTAAATCAGGATTGAAGATGCAGTTATCTCAGAAACACTTGTGGAAAGTCTTACTGTCTGATCACTTGGACCCCTGCTTCTTGCATGCTAAATGAACAACGTTTTTGAAAGCAATGTATGAACAAAACCAGTGTCAGCTTGGACTAAAAGGACAGATTGAAGGAGAAACAGCTTTAAGAAGAAAACCATGGAAGATGAGATCCGGAATTAAGACATCACCTTGGGCCAAAAGAGGAGCCCCACCCACGTGTACAGAGAGGGTGAGTTTTTCCCAGCAGTTGAAGAGGGTAGATGTTCCCACCCGATGTTCAGGAAGAGTTTTGCTGCCCCAGGGTACAGGAAGGGTGGAGCACCTTCCTCAAGGATTAGGGCAGTTAAGGTCAGCACCCCATAGGTTTGAGAGGGGTGGACCTGTCCCCCATGGATTAGGGAAAGCCAGGTGGTCAACTCATTGCTCTGAGAGGGTTAAGCCTGTATACAAAGGTTAGGGGGAATGTTGTCTTCACCTCACTGTACTAGGGGGGCTAAGACTCTAACTCAAAGTTTGTATAAAGTGTGGCAATCACCCCAACACTCTTAGAGGATAAGGTCTAGAGCTTGGTTAACACCCAGATGCTTGATGAGGGTGGAACCAAGAAAATGGCTGTTTGGCAAGCCTGTGGAAAGGGTGGGTCCCTGTGAGGCCCCAAGGAAAATAAACCATTGTCTTAAGAATGACTCTCAGAGTTTGAAATCAAAGGGAAGATGCCCTGCAGGTTTACTGAATTGTAGAGGACCCATGACTCATGTTTAACCTCCCAATTTCTCATATGGTAATGAAAATGCTTATCCTCTGTCTTTCCATTTGTATATTGGAAGCAATTAAATTGTTTTGTAAGTTTCAGAGGTCTATAGCAGACAGGACTTTGCCCCAAGACAAACTGTATTTCTTTAAACTGATTATGATATGATTTTGTACTTGCATTGTTACTGATTTAAGGTTTTTTGAATATTGTAATGTATTTTTGGAATTCAGAGGGTGGAGTTTAGCAGTTTGGCAGCTTGATATAGTTATGAATTTCAAAAAAAGACATTGAATTATGCTTGTAAATGGGTCTGTTAATCTGAGCATGATTATGTTGTGATTAGGGCATTGACTGGGCCATGTCAGTAAAGTGTTGAGCCCCACCCCTTAGTGGGTGGGGTTTCAAATATAAAAGACATGGCAAAGGATAGAGTTGGAGCAGTTTTTGAGTTGGAGTTCTCATGTTGGAGTTTTGATGCTGAAGCCTGGGGAGGTGAGCAGAGGGAGGAGCTTGGTCTTGAGGAAGAAGAGAAGGCCCTGGGATAGTCTACAGCTGACCTTGTGGAGGGTACAGAGATGCTAAGCCCAGAGAGAAACAGAGCCCCAGGAAGAGATGAACCCAAGAAGCCTGAACCCTCACAGAAGTCGGTAGCCATCTCGCTCCAACATGTGGCAATAGACTTTGGTGAGGGAAGTAACTTATGCTTTATGGCCCAGTAACTGTGGACTTCTACCCCAAATAAATACCCTTTATAAAAACCAACAAATTTCTGGTATTTTGCATCAGCACGCCTTTGACTAACTGATAACTAAATAGTATCTTGCAATACTGAGCCTCTGGGAAGCAGTCACTGTGTTAGGTGACAGGGATGTCATGATGAATAAGACTGAATCTCCTACCCCCAAAACACGCTCTTGGAAATGTGGCTAGTATAATTGTACTTAATTGTAATTGATTTAATTTTTAATTTATACAGCCTTATGTGACTAGCGACTACCTTACTAGACAGTGTACATATAGACAGACATCCCTGGTGCTACAAACCACATTATCTGAATCAACTATAAGCTAGCCTTTAACTTGTACAAATCCCAGAGAGCTAATCTTTACAGACATTGTGTAGTTCAAGGGGAGAAAATGCGTCAGATGGTGCCACAGTCTGATTGAAAGCAGCGCCTTAGCCTAATTGAATCTAGAGATGTCTTCTGGTAACAATTCATCAGTAGTTTGTATAGTATCAAAGGCATAATTCTTTTGTTAGATTCAGCTATATAAAGGAAAAAGAATCTAGAAAAGCAAATAAATAGTCTTCCTTTATGTTTACAGATAATCCTGCTCTCCCACCTCCAATCCAACAGTAAATCATTCCAAGTTTGAATTCATGCAACGTTATTGAGCAGCAAAATGTTTTAATTAGAGAACTGTTGAATGTTAATGTGCTCTGAAAATATAAATACAGGTCTTTGGCCACAGATTTCTACATTTAACTACGCATAACCAAAGCACTGGCTGTCATTGTACCGAGGGAAAAACACTAAAGGGACTTCAATAAAGGCAATGGGTCAGCATAGGAAAGATAAACTGAAGATGCACCATTGTCATGATGAGGTGATGAGTAGAGGAAATGTGAGAGAGAGATGGGCTTTGAGAGCAGGCCTTGATTTGAATCCTAGCTCTGACTTATAGCTGAGTGGCCTTGGGAAACTTGCTTCCATTTCCCCAGCTATAAAATGAGGATAATAACATTTGCATCACATATTGTTGAGAGGACCATAAATAATGTATGCCAAATATCTGGTGCAGCTCAATAAATGGTGGTTAATATTATTATGACAGATAGAGCTGTAAGAGTTACAATCAAAGCACCCAGTACAAGGTGAATCACATCAAGTCACCCCTTTAGGCTTAGGACACAAGAATTTCATCTTTATAAGTGAACTACCATTTCGAAAAGGAAGTTCTGTCCCAAGCCCATAGGAAGTTCACAAGTGGAAGACTTAAAAGTAATACAAAAGAAATAGTTCCCGTGTCCATAAATTTTACCTGTGATGGTCAAAGTTCCTTTCCCCTGCATTAATACTCTCCCAAATTCAGTACAGAATTAGGAAGAAGTTAAAGAGACAAATGGTAAAAATGACTCGCTATGCCAAGAACTGAAATAGCACTTATTTTATTTGAAACCCAAATGATATGTAATCTTCTTTGGAGAGTCAAGTTTGACCTCTGGGAAATTATACAGGAAGTAAATGATTCTAGCATCAGCATTTAAGTTCTTCCCACCACCACCTTACCAACCCCACCCCATTTTCACCCATCTAGTTGTGATGGATAGCTTGCCTTTCTAGCTTGAGTTATCATACCCAGACATGGAGGAATGACACTGTGAAAACAGTTAACAGAACATATGGGTGATAAATGTCTACTCCTATTGACAGAGACGGAGAGGCTGATAACCCTGCCCACAGTACATAGTTAACAATCATTCATCTTTCAAATGTGGATCTTACATTACTTTTGTAATTGGGAGATTACTTCAGCAGTAACCAAAAGATGACAGTTTGCAAAGACAAGAGTAATGAGCAAATAATGCCTCTAACCCATTTCATTTGCTGAGCCCTTCTCTTCTCTAACAGACACTGCAATTACTACCATAAGGGTACCAAATTATTTTCAAAGCAAACTAACTGGCATGAAAATTCCCTTCACATAAAAAAAAAAAAAATCTCCTCTTCATATAAATACAAGTAAATATGTATTTTTTAGTTGTAGGTAATTAAATTCCTGCCTAAACAATAAACCACCAAGCTAATAAGATGAAGCATACATGTTGAGAGTACTAACCAATTAAATAAAATAAATTTATTATCATGCATATATAACCACAGATGCAAGTAACCAGGAGATTACCAGAAGATATTGAGCTAAACAACCTGGTTTAGATTCTGTATCAGCTCCCCCACTTCTTAACTAAGTGTTCTTGGACAAGTTATGCAAGCATTTTAAACTTCAATTCCTTCATATCCTAAAATAGAAATAGCAATAGTACTTCTTTCATATAGTTGTAATGGTTGATGAAATAATGCATGAAAAACTCTTAACACAGAGCCTAACATAGTAAGAATCAATCAATTATAGATATTATTGCCAAGTACATGAAATCATTATTCTCTGCATACACAGTAAATGGGCATATATGAAAAAGTATTCATGCAGATGAATATATTTGGCATTATGTTTATGCAGCCAAACAACATCTTGTTTTATTTTTCCAATATCTATAATAAAGAGTGCCAAACAGAATCAATAAGAAAAAAGTCCACATCTAAACACATCATAAATTACAAGAACATCAAAACCAGAGTGAAAATTCTAGGAGCTATCTCTCATAAAGAAAGAGCAGATGACCTAAAAAGGAACAATAATTAAATTGACACCACTTGTTTCAGCAGGGACACTGGAAGCAAGAAGACAATGAAGTAATATTTCTGTACTGTGGAAGGACTGGAAATTTTAACTTAGAATTGTGTGTTCTGCTAAAATATTAATTTTTAAATGAGGATGAAATAAGATATGCTTGGCCATGGAAGGCCTCAGAAAATGTACCCTACAAGAACTCACTTTTAAAACATTCTTGGAGAAAGCACTCCAGCAAAAAGAGAAATCAATCTAAATATACTTTATAAGATATGAGAAGTGAGCATGAAAACACAGGTTATTATCTTTTTGTGGTGCGGTATAAATAAGCTGTTACCAAACAAGAAGCAGGAGATCAAAACAGACAGAAAAGAAGAAAGATCCAGGAAAGCCAAAAAATAAAAGTTAGAGGATACTGACATTCAAAACATGTGCCTGGAGGTAGAAGAAGATCAAAGGCCCTAAGAACATGCTGAGGACATTACCATCTTTAGGGGAAAAAAATAAGTACATGTATTGCCCTTAATACTTTAGGGACAACCACTAAAACAATAAACATAGAATGTTCAACTTTTAAACCAGTGTAAGACAGAGCCACTTATTCAATGAAACATTGGAAAACATACAATTATCAAAGAGGATGTCAGAAATAAGAACAAATGTAATAATTAAAACCATATAAGTGAGTTAAATTAAATTAAAATGGAGACACTCAAATTGCATGCAAATAGAGGGCTTCTCTGGGATTGGGTGATATAAGGCAGACATGTTTAAATCAAAACTGTAAATAGGATGGTGATTCAGAAAGTGACAGCATGACTCAATAAGGAAATTCAATAAGCTTAATAGCAAACGGAAAAACCTTGAGGCCTAATAACTTACTAAAGTATTTTAAACAAGTTACTCCCTCCTGTCTCTCATTTTCCCTCCCTGTAAAATGGGAATAACAATCCTTGCTTTCCCAGCACAACTCCTGAAGAGATTAATAAAGAAGACAGCGTATTAAAACAAACATTTATTTTTAAAATGGAGACAAATAATGATGGAACCAAAGTCTGGCAGAATCCCCAGTGCTCTCTGGGGTCAAATAGACTGCATATAAGAAAGTTGTCATCTGTGTTTGAAAGAATACCACCGCCAGCAGCTAGCATCTACAAATCACGGACTTTTATTTTCCTCTCATTGGTCAACTCAACCATTCCTACCTGTAGTGAAAATGTTTCACTCCTTGCAGATTCACCTAGGAGAAAAGAGTATGCCTTTCAAAACAGAATTTATATTGAAGCAAGTGGATCCAATCTGCTAAAAAGTAAACGTCGTGAAGAGAACTGTACTTATTTGAATAGCCACCCGGCATCATGGAAATTAAGCAAAATAATCCAGCTTGATCTTGTTTAGTGATTTCCTTAAAAGCCTGTGTTTCGTGATGCTTCCTGGGACTTTTGTAATGTGTAGAATTAGAGAGTGGTGACACAGGGGGTAGGAGCAGTCACTGAAAAGTGTGCACGACAGCAGTACAAAGATTTCACATCATCATGAACACTCCTAGCCATGTTCATGAAGCACTAATTGGCACTCAGGATTCTCAGGTCCAACTGTTCCCAATTTTGCTCCCTTGAATAAGGTGATAACCAAGAGAAGCACATGGTTACAAGACTAGAGCAAGCAAGAAACAGAATTAAAGGGCAGCAACTGAGAGTAAACGCTTTTCATGGAGGATGGAGCATTAGGCCCCTGGCTCAGCAATTCTAGTATCTGGGAGAGTGAGGAGATCCAACAAAGCAAATCACCCTAAAAATTGCAGCCACAAAGACCACAATAAGGCCAGAGAAATCTTTCTTGATGTCAAGACAGTCCTAAGCACTTAGCAGAGCATGCTGAAAGACCTTCTTCATTTGGCCGTTTTCCTCTCCAGTCCCAGCTCAGCACCAGCCCCTGTCATATGGAGTCACATACATTCCTTTATTACACCAGGCTGTCTCTTGCTTCTAGGCCTCTTAATCCTGCTTGGGCTTGAATTGCCCTTCTCACTCTTTCTCAATTCCTCCATCTTCTGGCCAATTTCTTCTCATTCTTTTTGTCTCCAGCCTTTCCTGACCCTCACCCACCCGTCTGCACAAAGCCTTTCTATGTACTTCAGTAGTACCATAGGCTCCCTCCTTGCATCACACCTCCTCACTCTTTATTACCTAATCCCACAGTTTTATGTCCAAATGGTCTGCATGTTCTTAGAGCTCAAGGGTATAGTTGTTCTTCCCAAAGTATCCCCAGTATGTTATACACAGTAAATGCTCAATAAATAACTGCTGAGCATTGAATGTTATTAGGAGAAGAAGGCTAGCTCAGGTTCCAGAATTAGGTAAATCCAGCTTTGAATCCTTACTCTGACACTTAAAAGTTGCACGGCCTCTGTCAAAATAGCTTTCTTTCTGTAAAATGGGGCATAAATAGTACATCCCACACAGGTTACAGTGAGCATTTTAGTAACAGGCATTATATGGAAAGCATTTAGCTCACACATGATAACTGACACATGACAAAATGGTAGTTATTTTGATAATATTATTAGAGAACTAAAGTTGAATTTAAATATATATCTCTGCTTTGTTAACTGTGTTCATTTAAGACCTAAAATATAGGAGATATTATAAATACATAAAATTGCTTAAAATTTTCCTAAAAGGAGTTCATTAAACAGGTTTATGATTCTTCATTTAGTAACTGCAGTCTATACTCTGATTTCAATCAACAACAAACTACAAGTAGTTTTGGTCAAAGCAAAAATACAAAATGGAGAGGAGGGGCTGGGTGAAGAGAAATAAAATCATCCCCAGGGAGAGAAACCCAAAGATATCTAGGTTTTAAAATATATCTCTATACACATGGTATGAGAAATAGTCAAACTCCTTTTTCAGGATATTTTCAAAGTTTAAAAGATGTTTTTTTAATCATGTGAAGACACTCCATCAAATAGCAGCTCCTTAGCATAGAATATAAGTTTAAATTTAGAAATGGGTGGGTACATAAAAAAGACAGCAATTTAAAATGACAGCCTCAAGGAAGGTCAAAGTGGAATTCTCTTGCCATTTTTGCACATGTCAGTGCAGTAACCACCTTACTTAAGATCTCTTTTCTCTGACAACATTCAGGGAAGGAAAACGTATTTTCCAAGGACAAGTTCACTGACTAGTTGTGTTTAAATGTTACATTTTGGGACTTCTAATCTGAAAATACTTTTAAGGAGAGTCTTGCTTTAAATCTTTGTTTTTTAATGTACTTAGTTGTTTTGTTTTGTTTTGTTTTGTTTTGCTTTGTTTTTTAAGGAAAAACTCTCTACCCGTGATCAGTTTTGTCCAGAGTAAGTTAGGCTCCATCAGAGGGTCTGTAATTATATCAACAATACATGTCTAGCATAGTCACAGTAACAGGAACAATGTACTACTTAATAAGTGTACTAATTCAATTATGATGCTTATAAATTATGGAGTCAAAGAAAAGGACATATAAACTACAAATGTACACAGTGATTTGTTGCCATTGCTGTAGACACTCAGTACATAGGGGAGTCGAACTGTCCTATCTCGTTAGATCCACAAGGCCAAGTCTGCCTGACTCTCCGCTGAAATCGATAAGCAGAGCTCCATGCTTGGAGCAGAGTTGATACTCAATGAATATTTATCAAATTGAATTGAAACATGCTGTATTGACCAGGTTCTAAACCTGACTCCACAACTTGCTTAAAGGCCTTGTCCAGGTTACTCAACTTCTCTCAGCCCCATTTTCTTTATGGATAGAGTTAAATTAATGTCTGCTTTATAGCATTCTAGTGAGAGTTAAAATGAAATAAAATATAAAGCAGTTAGTGCCGGGTAGTTGCTCAGTATGAGCTGCAATTTTTATTTTGATTCTTTCAGATATCAAGAATTGATCATGAAGCCATTTGGAACTTGTTTTCAAATCATCACAATAAGCAAACGAAACATATGAACTGTTGCAGTCATAGAATTATGACCTCCCCAGTCAGCTGAAATGGACAATCCTGGGATAAAATAAGTGAATAAGTCTACATATGTTTGTTAATGAGAGCACTTCTCAGGAAGCGGATGTGGCTCAAGCGATTGGACTAACATATGGGAGGCCCTGGGTTCGATTTCCGGGGCCTCCTGGTGAAGGCAAGCTGGCCAGGCGCAGAAAGCTGACAGCCCGCACCCCGCTGAAAGCTGGTGCAGCAAGATGACGCAACAAAGGGAGACGCAGAGGAGAGACACAGCAGACCAGGGAGATGAGGTGGCTCAAATAATTGAGTGCCTCTGTTTTCCCCGGAGCCTCCTAAAGGATAAAGACAGAAGGAAAAACAAGCAGACACACAGAGAATGGGCACAGAGAGCAGACAGAAAGT
>JAQZBX010108456.1:0-10553 GCA_029593785.1 Cabassous unicinctus
AAGCAGGGTTCTGAGTCCTTCTCAGCCAAGGCCTGATGCTAATCTCTTTTCACACAGCCCTGCTCTGCTTTTATTGTTAAAGCACTGCTTCGTTTAAACTTTACTGAAACTCCACCTTCCCCCTCTAATACTTTAAACACTCTGTCTCTTGCTTTGTTTGGTGAAAGCCTCACTTCTATTTGCATTTCTCCCTTGTCTGAGCAAGAATTAAATTAAGCTTGAATGTGTTAAGATTGAATAACTGTGATTTACTTAACATTTTGAATATAGAAGCTAAAAATGGACACTGTGAAGTTAAAAGGTGAAAAAATACAGCTGGCCTTTGATAAAAAAGTAGAATAAAATTTCGTGAACTTAAGTATAGGGAAGGCCTACTCAAGACACAACAAACCAACCACATAAATAAAAATATCGATTCACTTGCCTACGTCAATTTTTTAAAAGTTTATTAGAGATGTTGTAGGCTTACAGAAAAATCATGCAGAAAATACAGAGTTCCCATATACTCCCCCCATTTTTAACACTTTGTATTAGTGTCACTTTTGTTAGAAATGATGAAAGAATATTGTTATACTTGTAATATTAACTATAGTCCATAGTTTACGTTATGGTTCACTGTGTTGTAAAATACTAGGTTGTTGTTGTTGTTTTAATTTGTATTCTAAAATTATACAACCTAAAATTGTCTTTAAAAAAAAAACTCTTCTAAATCATAGTCAAATTAAAATTCAGCAGTGTTACTTACACTCACAATGTTGTGCTACCATCACCACCATCCATTACCAAAACTTTTCCATCACCCCAAACAGAAATTCTGTAGCCTAGGTCAATTTTAATGTGGCCTTTTGGCCAACTGAAAAATCAGGAATAAAGGGTAACAATATTTGTAGCACCTATAAAGTAAAAACTACTATTACAAATAAATGTGTTCTTACAAATCCATTTCCAAAGGAAACCAATTAGAAAAAAAGCAAAATAGTTCATTTTTAAAATCTAACCAACAATGTTAATGAAGGTAGAACTTGTGTAAGGCAACCCTGATTGTTGAATTAACCCACAAAAGAAGTATACAGTTAATGCCATGTGTTTGTGTGGCAGGTAGTGTTTTGGTCTGCAGTGATCTATTTATTTAAAATATTTTAAATCAGAGAACTTTATATATGTTGTATGAAACTCTCCCATAGTCAATAAGCACTTGTTTTGAATTCAATCAGACAGATTATAGTATCATTTATAGTTTTACACTTCAGGTTGAAAGGAAGGAAGAAAAAAGGTGGCAGGACGTCTGCAACCTCAGAGGCAGAGAAGAGTTCTTCTTTCTCTGAGAAATATTGTCTTCCTACTGAGGCAGGTCAGAGAGGGGAAAGGGAAGGCAGTGAGTACATCTCAGGGGCAACAGAAAGCACTGTGGGCAGCAAGACCCGAACTATTACGTGTAAAACTCACAAAATAAGTGATACCATCTTGTTCTGCCCAAACGGAGGGGACAGAACACACGGCCCTAAGCCCTCCCCTACCAGCTGAAGCCACAAGGGAAGAAGACCCTCCTGTACATCTCTACTTCAGCCCGGGTCTCAAGTCTCTGGAGGCGCCTCTTACTAGTAAGGGCGCCGGAACTCACATCTTGAGTGTGCGCTTTCGCTTCTTTCACTTTGCAGTAAACGCTGCTTGCTTGCTTAATTTGTGGCATGTCTTGTCTTTGGGTTCTTTCTCACGATGTGGCCAAGAACCTGGAAGCCACACCCATAACACTACTGTGCGATGTCAGCTGTATGACCAGCTATCTGCTTTGGTATCTAGGGACTTTTACTAAGAAACAAAATGGGAAACTAACATTTCCAAAAAGAATTTCCAATTAGCCCACCCGAATGTTCAGTAAATACCAGTGTGTCCAACACCATTAGGAAGAGAGAAAGAGAATGGGATTATTTTTTATTCATCTAGAATTCAGCAAAAGCAATGGATGCATTGACTTATTTTTCTGCCAAGGTTTTACTCTTAAAATGCTTGGGAAAGCATAAAGAGATTGAGAGGTGATGAGCTTTTTTGTTTGTTTTTATTGTTATTATTATTGGAATAATGAAAGTGCTCTAAGAATGATTGAAGTGATGATTGCACAAATATGTGATTACACAGAATACCACTGACTGTACACTTTGGATGGATTTATGCTTTATTAATATGTGTCAATAAAATTGATTTGTTTTAAAAAATGAGTCACTCTTGGGTAGTACCTCCCACTGGGCTGCAAAAATAGGCTTGTTCTCAATTTTATGGAGCTCCCCCTCACAACTCGACACCAATTCCCTTTCTGCACCTCTGAAATCTGCCCTTTTCTTTTCTAATTTTAAATCTACTTGCCAAAAAGAAAACAATAAATTAGAAGAATAAACTCCAGACTTCAAAATTTTATTTTGGACATCATAATGTGCTCATCGCTTCTGGTTGCTCTTTTTTCTTTTAGATTTATTTATTTTATTTATTCATCCCTCCCTTGCTGCTTGTGCTGCTGTGTCCATTCACTGTGTGTCTTCTCTGTGTCTGCTATTCCCCCTTGCTGTGAGGTTGCCTCATCAGCCCACGGCACCACGCGAGCCGGCCTGCCCTCACAAGGAGGCCTCGGGACGAGGACCCGGGCCTCACACATGGTAAACGGGGACTTTAACCACTGAGCCACACCCGCTTCCCTGTTCTGGTTGTTCTTGAGATAAAATTAAAACGTCCCAACAACACTTGTAAGTCGGCCCTACCCTCCTCCAGGCTCATTTCTGAGGCTGCTTGCCCATATCCTTCCTGCCCTAGTCTACTTGGCTTTCCTTCATTGCTATACCCGATTCTGGACTCCCTCTGCCTGAATTACCCTGGGCTCTGGCCCTCTTTCCTATTCTCTTTTCCCCTTTCTTTGCAATTCAAGTCTCTCCTTCTCTGATCTCCTTGGCTAAACCAAATCCCTCTTGAATGTTCTACATCTCATTTTTGTTCATAGCACTTACCACAGCCATACTATTTATTTATGTTTGTGATTATGAAATTAATTTCTATCTCTCCCTCTAAGCTCTTATCTCTGCTCGAGCAGAGACCAGTCCTGTTAAGCTCACCATTGCACAACTTGGCACTAGTAGGCATCCAATACATAATTTTTGGAATGAATGAGCTCCATAACCATCAACTAAAATATATAAAGGCAGATCTTTCACTGTTGATAACAGCTTTAAAGGGGGCTTGTGCACCACATAGAATTGGTTCCGAAACCTATTTCAGTAGCCTCAACCCAGAAGCAAAACAGAAAATATAACTTCTTGGAAGTAATGCTGATCCAGAATAATGCTCTCCCAGTCCAGCCATCTGCCTCCAATGGTCAGATTTAAATCAACTGAAGAAATGATATGCTGTAAGAATCAAAGTCAAGAAGTAAATAGCTTACCCTTCCTTAACAGCCATTTGTGATATACTCCATCGATTTATGGACATCAAGAATTTTTTTCAATGGTTTGTGGACATCCAAGGGCTTCAGGAGGTCAGTGAGCACTTTGAAAGAATACACAAAATTTATTCTCCTTTTTTATTTTTTGGTGGTCCTGGACCAAAGTTTTCATCAGATAATCAAATGAGTTCATGTGCCATGCAATTTTAAGAACTAATATTCTAAACCATTCTGGATACTCCTTGTTTTTTTTTTTTTTTTTAAATAAATATGTTTGCTTGGTATTGTATGATGTAAGTAAGAAGGGCTTGGATTTTGGGAAACCAGAAGGATATATTTTTAGATGATTTATATAAAATGTTTTCCAATTTTATTCAGAAATTCTGTATCCTTGAGCTCGAACCTCCCAATAGAATTAGACCCTAATATAGCCATGTGATCCATCATCAGTAGGGGGAATGAAGGGAGCTTGGAAGGATTGCAGCCCAAAGCAAAAGCAGTGCATTTGACACGGTGCTTAAAAAGTATTTGAGACTAAAGATCGGAACAGATTGCCATGTGTCTTTTTCCTTTTTAAAAGGCCCTATTCTTAGGAAGCAGATGCACAGGCCCTGCTGGGACTTGAACCCAGGATCTCCTGCTTACGAGACAGGCGCTTTAGCCACCTAAGCCACAGAGCCAGCAGCAGGCTGCAGCCCCTGCTTCTTCCGCAGTCAAGGCGCATTCGAGTAGTTGAGACGCGGTGGCTTTAATTAGGATCACTGAGCACGCACCTTCCAACCCACCGACTTCGCAGTAAGTGCGGACTCGGGAAAGAAAGCCCTGGGCCTGAGACTCCTTTCAGATGTAACACATGCATAGACCTGCGCGGCCTCGCTTCCCTGCCCGAGCCGGAGAGGCACAGAAACGGCCTCCTGGGAAGGCGCACGGGTGGAGACCCAGCTTCCCGGGAAATTCCTCCTTCTCTGCTCTAGCTCCTCGTTTTGATTCTTTAAGAGGACGTTCTTTAGGGTCTCCCTCCATGGATCTTCACCTTGTAGGGATTGGTTACAAGATTAAAAATCCTATTAACGTTTGTGTCATGGTTTACTGCCTTGAATGGAGTCAGAACTGAGGAGGTTCCGAAGGGAAGGGGAGCGAGTTCAGCACGTCAGCACGTGCACCCAGCTTCCACCTCCTCGGTGAAAGGGAAATAGGGGAGGCTTCCGAATTCCTTCAGCCAGCAAAGGCTGGAAGGGTCTCTGGGACCCTTAAGGCCCTCGAATTTCAAAGCCTCTAATTCCTCTCTTGAGTCTTGAGACGATTGCCACTGTCTATCCCACTCAGGATATTTTTGTGCTGAATATAAATTACTTTCTCATTAACCGAGATAGCCACTTTTAAATCTATATTAACAAACTGTTACGTTGGGGACCTCCACCACTGCTCCAGTCACAGTTACTGCGTTTCTACTGCGTTTGGAAGCAACCGCCCCCAAATCACAATGGACCAGGAAATCATGTCATTTCTGAATTCTGTTTAGCTGAATCGCTTAAGATCATTTATGTGTAAATGTCAGCTGCAAAAGTACAATTGAGATGACATTTACAGGGGAATATTGTTCAACAAGAGTGCCGTTAATGAGTGTCTACTATATGTCAGGTACCAAAATAAATTCTGTGGCTGTAACTAGATACAAGAGGGCCACAGATGATTAAAACTCAAACCAGGAAGCTTAGTAAATTATATACGCACCACAATAAAAGAAGTGCAGGGTTACAGATGCACACATAGCAGGGATGATTCAGTGCATAATACTGTTTTAGATATATTTCTGACACTACCGTTTTTTGACATTTCCTTTTCAACTTTTTTACTTTTGCTGGGAAAATGCATGATAATGTTTTAATTGCACAAATAATATTTGAATACATCTGGAATAGTTTAAGTTAGTCCCAGACGTTTAACCAAAGCAAAGAATGTCTGCCAAGATGGAATGAAATAAGTTTGACCAAGTTCAGAGGTAGGAAGGTCAGCTAGGTGCTTGAAATAAAATTATTGGGACAGTATAAAGAGGCAGGATCAGTGGAATCTATCCCAAAGCTGTCCTCCTGGAAACAGACTTTCACTCAAGGAAAGGCGTGTGTAAGTGAACTGGAAAAGCAAAATCCCTCATGAGACCCCAAGCCAATTTGATGCAAAGGTCCTTGACTAGCATGGCTGACTGAGGGGTGCGAATGTGGATACTGGAGAAGGCGGATTTGTTGCAATTGCAAGGATTGCTCATTACCCTCAGTGAATTCTTCCTTCATGGAGAACAGGAAGGTTCAAACTAATACTGGTTAGTAGGCATCCCACTCTGAGGGAGAACGCCTTACTGCTAAGCTTCTTTTCCCCAAACTTAACTTTATTTTAAAAGAAAACAGTGAATACGTTTCTTCTTAGGAGTTAAGTGAGAGGTCCATGTCTCCTAATTAAAAATGCTGAACAAAAATTAGAGTTCAAAATAGAAAATATAAACGAGAAAAAATGCAAGAGGAAGAAGGTGTTGGGTTAGTGACCTAAATCCAAAGTTTCTGAGAACAACCAGAGGTAGGGAGATAGTGGAAATAGCTGAAGATCATTCAGGCCTGGGTATCTAGCAGATGTGTGAGAAGAGCGCTTCAGCCTGGGAAGGACAAGTTGAGTTACAAATACGTTTGGAAAGGATGAAAGCTGAAGGACAGATGAATAAAAAAGAGCTGGCAGGGGGAGGGTCTGTTACAGTGGGAGCTAAAGGCACAGCTCTGATCTAGGAACAAAGAGCAGTCTGGAGCCTGCGAAGGTTTGAAGGAGCGGAGGCGAGAGAATGGGGAGAATGGGGGAAGCAGCTGTAAGAGATTCCCAATTTAGGGATAGGGGACAGAGTGGGCACACAGGAGAAAGCATTCTGAGGGGAGAAAGAAGTGAGAAGTATGGGTGTTGGCAGCAGAAAGGGGTTCTGCGGAATGGGTGGGCCTAAGGAAAGACCAGAGAAAGACAAGTTGGAGACACCAAGATGAGCTTTGGGAATAAGACAGCCAGGCAATTGGTGGGTTTTATGCTAAACGGTTGTGTATTTTGCCCTGATATGGCACTGCCAGCTGAGGTGCCATTCAGGGCCTAACGAAGGAAGTCAATACAGCATTTATGAATCATCTACATTCATCAGTGGTTTAGATGCAAATTCATGACACTGGGTCAGCAGAAAGTCCTTCTGAACTTATTCATGGCAGCTTTGACACCAGCATCTTATCTTTTTCCAATCTGACAGCGCATCTGTTTGAGTCCTGATTTTACTATAATGAGGCGGAGAAAGCAAGAGAGCTTTTTAATTGTTAAGCACACAAGGATTGCTGGACATGTCAAATGGATTGGCTTTAGGGAAGAGGTTACATGTTTCCTGGAAATCTAGAAATATGAATACTAGAGCATCACACTTTGGGATATTACTCAAGTGAAAGAGTCATTTGAATGACAAACTATATAATAAAATCTTGGTAAGATAATCAACCAGACCTGAATGAAGGAAAACTGAAGAAATGCTCTGCATTTCAGTTAGAAATATTTAATACAAGGATTTTCATCTTTTAAAGATTTTTTTTTAAAGATTTATTTATTTTATTTATTTATCCCCCCCTTGCTGCTGTGTCCATTCGCTGCGTGTCTTCTCTGTGTCTGCTTATTTCCCTCTTGCTGTGAGGTCTTGCCGCATCAGCCCACCGCGCCGCGCGAGCCGACCTGCCCTCACAAGGAGGCGCCGGGAAGCGAACCCGGGCCTCTCATATGGTAAACGGGGGCTCTATCCACTGAGCCACACCCGCTTCCTAAAGATTTATTATTGGCAATATCTCTGAGGAAAACCCTCACATTCAAAAAACAACAAAAAAGTAAAATGCTTAAAATGTAAATAGAAACATAAATACATGCAAAATATCAAAAGAGGAAAAGAGGGGGGTGGTTTCCAAGTGTTAAAAAAGAAAAAAAAGGAAATCAAGTCCAGCATAAAGTGCATGAATTGACACCATATAACCTAGAGGAGTAGACATGCTAAGGTTGATAGCAGCTCAATCTTAGTTTCCTCAGAGCCAGAAGTCATGATCTTGGTCTTGCTTGGGAGCATATATATGTCTGGAAATGAGGCTCCTACATCCACTGGGAGATTCCATAGGCTTTTCCCACCAAGGACAGAAGATTAGAAAAATTTAACTAATTTGTAGCACAAAATGGCAAAAAAAAAAAAAGTTGTTTTCTGCCAGGGTCTCCTAGTGAAAATAACAAACGTCTCCAATGAAAAATAAAAAAATCCAAGCTGTACCAATTCAGGGTATATGGCCTAAATTTATGCCATCCACAGAATGCAGGAATAGCAGACCAGAAATTAGTGTCAAAACTGGTCCAGGACTGGTGAACTCCAGGGAACCTGACAGAAGAAACTGCAGAAAACGTCTTGAGAAAATTTGACAGCACATGGTCCTCAAAAAAAATTACAATAAAAATGTTGTAAAATAAAACAACATGAGGAAGAAAAAGCATATTGTAATACTACAACTATCATCCTAAAAACTAAAGATAGTAAAACATTTTAAAAGATACCATAAAACAAGTAAACTTAAGAACATTAAAAAGATGAATGAAAATATAAAATGGAAATTATGAGTAAAGAATAAGACTGTAAAAAGGGGAATTGGTAAATTAGAAAAATAATTAAATAGAAATTCTAGAAATGAAGATATAATTGAAATTAAATCAAATAACAGATTAAATAACAATTTTGACAAAGCTGCAGAGAGAATTAGTAAACTTGTAAATGGCCTGTGAAAATTTATAGAATTAACAATAGAGAGATAAAGCAAAGGAAACATGAGGCACAAATATGAAAGTTAGAGTAAAAAAGCCTACTCATTTTTGCAGAGGGAGAAAATACAGAAATTTGAGGGAGAGTCAAATTTGGATAGATAGAACAAAGATAAAGAAAAATTCTTACTGGTGTTCAGAGCAAAAAGGTAGATTGCAGACAGGTGAATAGACTGAGTGTGGTGGCCCCTAGGGCTATTCACCAAGTGTTTCACCTCACCTCCCTTGTACTAGCAGATGGCAGGATATCACTTCATCGTGGCAGTTGTGCTTGTGGCTACCTCTCTTCTTGCCAGTGAGTTGTGAAAGGGAAAGACAAGAATGCTCCCGGTCAAGAGCATTTTATTGCCAACACTAGACTCTCAGGAAGTCCTTTTCTCCTCTGGCTCATTTGAAATGAACGCAGGCCAATCAGACTTGATCCCTGAGTTACCAGAGGCACTAATCCCCACCCCACCCACCACACACACCCTACACCAAACATGTGGTATGAGCAAGAAAAAGATCTGTGCTGTTTAATGCTACTGAGATTTTGGCGTTGTCTTCACAGGATAACCTCCTGAAGAAAAACACTAATAAAGCAACCAATGTAAGAAGTTATGCTTAAGATTTTGCATTGTGTTTTAAGATGCAATAGAACAATTATAATCAGTTTTTGTATTGTGTTTAAGATTCAGTAGAACAATTATAATCAGTTTTCAATTTTAGTACATGTATTAGTCAGTCAAAGGGGTGCTGATGCAAAATAGTAAAAATCTGTTGACTTTTATAAAAGGGTATTTATTTGGGGTAAAGCTTACAGTCACAAGGCCATAAAGAGTAAGTTACTTCCCTCACCAAAGTCTGTTGCCACGTGTTGGAGCAAGGTGGCTGCCGACATCTGCAGGAGTTCAGCCTCCCTCTTCCTCTTAAGGCTCCGTGGTCCCAGCTTCTTCCAGTATCAGCTGAAGGCTGGGATAAGTCTCGTCTCTCCTGGGGCCTGCTTCTCTCCGGGCTCAGCTGCTCTGTTCTCTCCACAAGGTCAGCTGTAGACTATCAGGCTCCCTAGGCTTTGTCTCTCTCCCCAGGGCCTCTGCCGTGTCTAATGGAGCCTTCTCTCTTTCCTCACCTATCTGCTTCTCTGTGTATTTATTTCCCCAAGGTTCCAGCATTAAAACTCCAACCTCCCTTCTCTGCAGTGCGATTTCTCTGTGATTCCCCGCCCACCAAGGGGGCAGGCACTCAACGTTCTGCTGATGTGGCCCAATCAAAGCCTTAATCATTATTTAATCAAGTAAAAGTGAAACCTCTGAATTCAATACAATCAAACATGCCCAGAGGAACAGACCAGTTTACAAACACAATCTAATATCTATTTTTGGAATTCATAAATAATACCAAACTGCTACAGTACAGTAGGAAAATGAATCATAAATCAATTATCTTAACACTATCTAGATAAATCAAGCTGTTACATATTTTAAACACAATTTATTTAGACTATTTTACTTGGTGGATAGAACTTTTAAATAGTATTTGTTTTCTTTTATCTTAATCATTGAATTTTGAAATTTTCTGAAAAATGTTTCAGAGTATTTGTAAAAACTGACAGGCAAAAATAATTAATGTCCATGAAGAGAAAATAAACATACTAGATCTTTTAGCATTGGAAAAATCATCATCTTACATTATTTTAAAGTTTGTGAGTCATTGAAAACTGGCTTCTAGTACAGGGAGTCTGTGAAAATACATTTGTTTAAAAATTTTTCCCGCTTCTTCCCTCTGGTAAACATTAATTTGTTTATAAACATTCATCATATTTTATGGGAGAATCTCAATTCTGATCTTATTTTTCCTTTAGTTAAGATGAGCTTCTTTTATAATAAAATAAATGGCAATTAGATTTACAGTGGATTTCTCACCAGCAGCACTAGAAACTGAAATGACAACAGTGACAAAGAACTGATATAACTACTGTCAAGGAAAGATTATTCGCAGGTTAAAATTCTAAATCTAGCTAAACAACCAATCAGGAATGAGGATTAGGGAAGCGGGTGTGGCTCAGTGGATGGAGCCCCCGTTTACCATATGGGAGGCCCGGGTTCGCTTCCCGGCCCCTCCTTGTGAGGGCAGGCCAGCTCGCCGCGCCGTGGGCTGATGCAGCAAGACCTCCCAGCAAGGGGGAGATGAGCAGACACAGAGAAGACACGCAGCGAATGGACACAGCAGCACAAGCAGCAAGGGGGGATAAATAAATAAAATAAATAAATCTTTAAAAAAAAAAAAAGGAATGAGG
>JAQZBX010108457.1:0-10556 GCA_029593785.1 Cabassous unicinctus
AAAAAAGAATAGGACAGCAAGACACAGTTATGATGAAAAACAGTCTAGAAACATGATGTCGTACTCAGCAGTAATACAAACTTGATAGCACCGGTACATGCATTTTCATCTTAGGT
The DNA here is from genome assembly GCA_029593785.1 of Cabassous unicinctus. Classification (NCBI taxonomy): domain Eukaryota; kingdom Metazoa; phylum Chordata; class Mammalia; order Cingulata; family Chlamyphoridae; genus Cabassous; species Cabassous unicinctus. The sequence goes on from JAQZBX010108457.1 coordinate 117, forward strand.
CAGAACACCGAGATGAAGTTCTAATAGTGTCCCAATTCATTTTGACCTGAAATAGATTAGCAATTGGATTTTGAAAAATATGTGCTACACTATATTGTTAAATCACCGTAAATCAGGAGATGATGAACTAACCTGATGTTAATTGTGAATATTGCTTCCAGGCTTCATTTCTTTAACAATATGGAACCCTGTCTTATTTTCAATAGCTTTTCCAATACGCTTAGTTGCATATTATAACTGAAAGCTCTTTTCAAAATTCTAAAGCCTTATCTATTAAACATCCTTCCATTATTTTTTATGTACATTCAATCCTCACACAGAAAATCTTCCCATTTACTACCCTGAAATAAAACTTGAGTAATTGTCAGTTTTCCTAATATAAAGAGCTTTACAAAACCCAATAAACTTTTTTTCTTTTTCCCTTTTGATTCATAGAGTTTAATCTTATAATACAACCCAGCAGGTATCCACTTTAATAAGTACAGCATGGAAAACATAGAAACTTTCATTGTTAGAATATTCCTAATTCCTTTGATTGAATAGATCCTAATATTAAAAGCATTTTCAAAGGAAAAAGGGAAAGACACAATCCCATTATTACATTATTTTCTTGGCATTAAAAAAAAAATTCTCTGACCCACTTTATTAGCAGTTTTCCTAGAAAAGTTTATATCCATTTCTGGCCTCTGCCTTTGGGTGCTTTCCAAGGGATTTGGAGGTGTATATCACCTTGACTGAAATGTGATATAACTATTTAGTACAGCTATGAAATTAGCTGTTCACCACTTAGCCTGGGGCTTAATGGAAGCTAGGATGGATATCACAGGCATTATCTAATAACTTACAGTCAATTCCTGTGCTTCATGAAGTTCAAATGCTGACCACTTGTTGCTTTTGCTGAGATTCCCTTATTTTAGCCCCACAAACAAAGCACATTGCTCTTTTTTGATCCATTCAGCAAATATTTGTTGAGTAACTACCATGTGTCAGGTACTAGATGCTGGAACATGATGGACCCACTCTTCATGAAACCTACGGAGAGAACCTTTCCTGAAAACTTTATAGCATTCAGGATCTTTTAAAGTTCCTGTTTAGACTGATCTACTACATTTAGCTAGTCCTTGTTCATGTATTCTGGGCTATTTTTCCAGTCATCTCATGGCTGCGTTTATAAAACATTATTTTATTTATGTGGTAGAAAGGCTAAAGAAGCCCAAATAATTCCATTTGTAGTGAAGATGTTCTGTTATACACAAAACCATGCTTCTAGATCATACTTATCCCAACCTAAATTTATGAAAAACATTGAATTCAGTGTTAGTATTGTGGTGTTTGGAGTCATCATCTTGTTACATGATTTTGCCTCATTGTTTTTCAAGAATTGGAGGTGGAAGGGAGGCAGGAGGGAATTAAGAAAGTTAGCAACTTTGTTTTAAGGTATCACAAGCATTTTTTTTGCAATGAGTCCCCACAGTACTTAGCGCATAAATCTATACATTGCATATTATTTTCTATAACCTGCCTTTTTCTTTCCAATTTCCAATTCCTACCCTGTAATTTCCAAGTACACATAATTACTACTTCAGGTGTTAAATTCTACATTCACAAGTATCTACACCCCAGCCCTCCAAAACAAAAGACATCAGCTAGCTAAATACAATTACCACATTACAAAATGTGCAAATTTTAGCAATAATCATAGTCTTAGAATATTCAACATAGACACTTTTCCACAAGGAACTAAATTAAAAGACCTAAAATGAAGACCAAAATCTTCATTTTTCTTCGTTAATGTTGACTTCAGAGTACATCTTTAATAAGTGACCAATCCCCAAATATTAGGAAACAGAAAATAGATGTAACGGGAGAGGGGGGATGTGTCTCTATGCTAATAGTCACAACCTTTCTGTTTCCTTGTAGAGATTGTCTGTCTTCCTGCCTCTTAGTTCAATATTCATTCATTTACTAGTAGGGAAACAAAAAAATTTTTGAGCTGCAGCTACCACCAGCTATTTTCTAGGTGTGGACGATACTGTCCTTGGAAAAAGACAAGTTCCTGCCCATATGAAGCTTACCTTCCAATGGGGAAGGCTAAGATAAGCCCTCTGGGGGGGCGGATGTGGCTCAAATGGTTGGGTGTCCATCTGCCATATGGAGGGACCTGGGTTCAATCCCCGGGACCTCCCGGTAAAATAAAAATATATATATAGATATATATATATGGGCTGCCAGGCTCTGTGTGCCGGTGAGCCGCCAGGCCCCAGGAGCCATGCAGCAAGATGATGACGTAAAAAGGAGAGAGACAAGAAGAGATGCTCCGAAAGCTCCAGAAACCAGGAGCTGAGGTGGCGCAGATAGCAGAACACCTCTCTCCTACATCGGAGGTCTCCAGGATCAAGTCCTGGTGAAGACTGGAGGAGGAGGATGAGAAGAGATGAAACAGACACATAGAATTGCCCAGCGAATGGACACAAAACTGCAAATGGGGAAGGGGGGGGTTAAAATGGATCAAGTAAATAAATAAATCTTTAAAAAAAAAAAATGATAAGCCCTCTGCACTAGTCACCGCAGTTACCTTGGTAAAGAGGCGCAGGGTGTTAATGTTAATAGACAAGGCTGAATTTGTCTTTGTTATTGTCTTGGTTTTCACAAATTCAACAAATACCACAAAAGGGTTGCATCAAACAATGGGAATTCATTGACTCATGGTTTCAGAGGTTGGAAAACTTACTTCCTCCTGGGGTAGGTAGCGTTCTGGCTGGCTAGCTGGCGAGCCTTGGATTCCTTAGCTTTCTATCATGTGCGGATGTGCTCTACTATCTCTTCCAGCTCCCGCTGACTTCTGGCTTCTAGCTTTCTTGTTTGTGTCTAATTTCCTTTGCTTAAAAACACTTTTGTGGACACCTCTAATTCACCCATTACTACCATGTTTATGTACCTTTTAAACCAAATTTTCATGTTTAAATCTACTTCCACTCAGGTATATTTTAATTAATTCCCATTAGCAGCCTTTTTTTTTATTTGAGAAGTTGTGAGTTAACAAAACAATCATGCATACCATGTAAGATTCCCATTTATTGCCCCACCACCAACACACAGACTCCTTCTTGAGTTCCTCAGTTTCCTTCAGTTCCCTTCTAGGCAGCCACTGTGGCAATAAAGCTATCAAGGAAGACCTTTTGAAGACAACAGCTCTGCAATCTCTCACCTTACACCTTGATACCACACGAGTTTCAGATCTCAGGAGTTTTGGGGAAATGTGGTGCATATACATTTTTATATTTACCACCCCCCCAGCAGGATCTATGCTGGCACCTCATAAATAAGCTCATTACTATGGCTTCAATGAAATGTAGAAATAGTTATAACTAAAGAGGATAAAGCCTCATGTCAAATCAGATCAGGTTATAGCACCAAATAATTCACAGAAATGGGCTTTTGGATTTCAGAATTTCAGAAAATGGATTGCTAATCCTTCTAACACTTGATAACCACTAGGACATTATCAGTAAAGGAAGCCATAAGACTCTACCAATGAAAGGTATTTTAAGGCATCTATTTGATTTATTCTAAGATGGATGTCCAATAAAGCAAACTAATAAAAAAAAGAAATAAAAAAAAACACTTTTACTATACTGGATTAAGGCCCACCCTCATTCAGTTTGGGCACACCTTAACTGATAATATCTTCAGAGTTCCTACTTACAAATGGCTCCTAACCAAGGGTTAGGAGGTGAACATCCCTTTTCTGGGGTACATGATTCAACCCCTAACAGTATGTCCTCTGGACCCCAAAAAGTCATGTTCTTCTCACATGCAAAATATATCCACCCAATTTTAATATCTCAAAAGCCTTAAGTCATTTCAGTAACAGTTGTTAAGTCTGAAGTCTCATCAAAATCAGTTATAGGCATGGTCTCTCCTTGGGCAAAATTCCTCTCCATCTGATGGTCCTATGAAACCTAGAAAACAAGTTATCTGCTTCTAAAATACAATGATGGGATGCCATAGGTTAGACATTCCCATTCCAGAATGGAGAAAGTGGAAGGAAAGCAAGAGCCATTGGTCCCAAGCAAGTCAGAAACCCAGCAGGGAAAACTCCTAGATTTCAAGATCTGAGTCATCTATGGATCAAGGGCTATGTTTGTCCTCGGGACTTGCTGGACAAATGCTTGTGCAGCAGTCATGCTCTCCCCAATGGTGGGGCCTAGCACATATCCTGTCTGAGCACTGGAATGGAGGTCTCATTCTGCCCTAAAACTTGGGTGTAGGCCCCATTCTCTCCAAGCATTGGGGTAGCAGCTAAACTCTCCCTGAACACCTGGGTATAGATTCTACTCCTGATACCAAAATATCCTATACATATTAGGAGATTTATTACAGGTATGTATTGGTTCACACAGCTGTGGGGATTGGCAAGTCCAAACTCTTTCGGGCAGACCACAAGTTGGGAACTCAGTGAAAGTGAATTTGAAATTCCCAGGTGAAGCTGGCTGGCTGAAGTAGAGATAGAAATTCTTCTTTCTGACTGCTGAAATCCTCAGTTCTTGCTTTAAGGCCCAATTGATTGGGTGAGGAGACTCCTTTAATTGTTGAAAGCAATCTCTTTTGTTGATTGTAGATGCAATCAGCATAGATGCAATCAACAAATGATGAAAATTCACATATGAAATACCTTCACAGTTATCAGTCAGGCCAGTGCTTGCTTGGCCAAACAACTGGACACCATAACCTAGCCAAGTTGACACATGAAATTAACCTTCATGGTTCTGAATAATGGAACGCATTTAATATGTAGTCCAAAGAGATCATCTTTACCATTGTAAACCACCAGTGATCTCTAGGTAACATTTTGCTGGTAATAATGATCATACCAAAAGACCACTGAGATTTTAACAAATTCCATAAATGAAAATAAAAGTAGAGAAGCACGGTATCTATCTTCATGAAAATTACTATTTAAAGGAGACCAATCAAATACCTCTTTGAAGTGCAAATTGATAGTGTTCTCATCTGAAATCAGCCTTTATCAGTTATCTACAGCCATTTTCCAATCTGATAATTGGATGCCTGTGCCATATCAGTTGCTAAGCATTCAAATATCATCTTGGCAAAACATGTCAAAATTTTAATTAAATATGTCCTCTCACCCAACAATTCCAGTCATAAGTATATCCCACAACTTTCACATGTAAGATATAATTTATGTGAAAGGATATTCATTATAACATTATTTTATATAGCAAAAGATTGAAAGTAACCTAAAGGCCCATAACTAAGGGACTGGCTAAATAAATTATTGTACATCTGTAGACTGGATTATTATGCAGTCTTTTAAAAATATGAGGCAACTCTGTTTATAATGATATGAAAAACTCTCCAAAAAGCCTTGTTAAATGAAACAATCAAGATGCAGAACACTGAACAACATGCTACCATTTGTGTATGCATGTGAGTATGTATACACACATGTGTGTACACACACAGGCACATGCATATGCTTGTAAATGAATTGAATGTGTCTTCAGAAGTATAAACAAGAAACAGGAAACAGTGGTTGCCTCCAGGAAGGGGACTGGGTAGCTACTTGATAGGGGAGGGGAGACTTACTTTTTACCTCAAAATCCTTTGCTAGCTTTCAAATTTTGTGCTGTGTGCATGAAAAGCCTGTTTATACTACTTTTTAAAATAAGAAAACCAATCAAATAAGCATAGCTCTCCGTTATTTTCTTTATACCCAGGGGAAAAATTTAATCTATTATAGGCTTTAAAATGAAAGACATAAAAACAGAACATTCTCAATTAAATTCTACTCTAACCAGAAAGTGTACCATTTTTATGCTTCCTGTGGGCTTTTTTCCTCTCTCTTTGTCTTAGGATTATAATAAAATATCATTAACATATATATTTTACACTTTTTCATAATATATAATTCATGAGATGATAAACAGCCTACCTATAGTTTGGGCCGAGTTCCTAATTCTTTACCTTTGGGTTTAATATTTTAAAAGAGATGTAAAGTTGCCTATAAAACCAGCACACTCCAAAAAGTTGGTTGTTGGGGACATTGACTAAGTCAAGATCAGGCTCATTATTCATCCCTTAGCACATCACTTGTCACTTTCTTCTCTCACACAGACATAGAGGAGACTCAGACATGTTAGACTTGACCTTTTGTTCTCAGAAAATTCAGAAGTCCATCATAGAGCACCAAGTATATATTTGCAATGGCTTTAAAAAAGAAATTTAATTCAATTATTTTAAGGGCAATGTCTTTAATTTTTCACTTTACTTATTGTCAACTGCTTGATGCATATTGACCTGAGTACAAATAGATTATTTTAAAGACTGTCAGGCAAGATTTTTAATCTATAATAAACAAAGGAAAGTTTGCATCTCCAGAAAAGTAATGAAACTTTCTGTCAAGATAAATTTAGCACATTAAATTTGCTGCAGATTTAAATCAATGCAGATAGCGCTAAATAAAGCAAAACAAAACAAAAAAATACAAGGGAAGATTCAGAAACATTGATCATGGCCAAAATACGCCCCAACACTGTTAAGAGGTTTACTTCAGTAATATCTATGGTCATTGACTAGATCAATGAAACCCATTCTTTCAAGAGCATCCAATTATCAGTTTACTGTAGAGTGAACATTCTAATAAATCAGCATACTTTACATAGAATAAGACAAAGCCAACACACAAGATAATAACATAACACAAAAAACCTAAGATCAACTCCTAGTAGGCCCAGAAAAGATAGTTCTGTGATAAATTATTTCATTTAAATTTGATTTATGGATGCAAGGATTTCAAAGCCATCTCTTTCTGGTAGATAGTTTGTGGCTAGCAGTATTAATAGAGTTTGATTAAGCACTTAAGAGAAGAGATCAATATGCTTCTGTCATATTTACACAATAAAAAAATGGCATGCTCAGTGAGTACAAACGAACAAGAATTGAGGTACTATATTATTCAGAAAGTTAGCAGGAATATTTTTATAACCACTTTGGTCATTTGGAAAATAGGTCTTGATAGAATTCAACAGCTTAGATGCAATGAACTGAAAAATGGACTAAAGTAACAGAAAAATCACAACAGAATAAATCAAGTCAGTTAATGTTGGCTTCAGAGTGGTTTTTCCCCCTAAGAAATATACACTGATTATGGGTAAAGAAGATTTGGTTGACAGCTAAACAAAATACTAATAATAGCAAGTTGTTGTGGATTTCTTTGGTCATTAGTAATAAGAGAAGGAGTTTATCAACATGGGTCCTTTTGCAAGATGCATTAACAGTTACAGTTCATTACAAGAAATGTTTCATCAAGATTGAAATCTACTTTTTATCCAGTCACCCTGCTAGACATAGCTAGTCAATCCTGATCATTTACATTACAAAATGGACCGAGACACAGTGTGCTGGTGAAGTTATTTCTTGATAATACATGGCAAACCTTTCCAGGCATGAAAAGTGGCTTCTATAAATGAACATCAAGAAGCCCATGGAGATATTCCCACCCCTCTATCTGAAAACATAGTGGGCCGCCCCAGGATGGGAGTCCAACACCTTTCCACTCTTTATGTGGGTCTCCACCCACTGATATAATACACTATGTCAAGATGAACACCCATCCACTCCCTGGAAGCCTGCTCTAGGTGTGCCCTGTCCAGAATGCCCCCCACATCCAACACACTAAACCAGTAACCCTACCTTGCCCTATTGCCAAAAAAGAAATCCCAACATTGTAGTTTCAACCACATATCCACAAATCCCCAGTGTTCACCTGCTCCCTCCCCCAACCCTCTCCCCAGTTCCATGGGCAGTCCAACCACCCCCTCCACACCCTACTTTCCTGGCATACCTGCACCACCTAACCCAATAGTATCACTGCACCACTGTCATGCCCCTCCACTGCATAACTACGCACTTCCACTTTATAGATTTTGTCCATATGGGCATTGGCTCACAGATTTCTTCTCTCTTTCTATTTTCTGTAAACCTATCTTCCAGTCTCTAGCTCTGTGAGTCTGCTTAATTTGCTTAATTCATATCAGTGAGGCCACCTAATATTTGTCCTTCAATGCCTGGCTTGCTTCACTCAACATAAGGTCCTCAAGATTCATCTATGCTATCCCATGTGTTAATACTGTATTCCTTCTTACAGCTGAGTGATATTCCATTGTATGTATATACCACAATTTGTTTATCCCTTCATCTGTTGAAGGGCATTTAGATTGATTCCAACTTTTGGCAAGAGTGAATAATGCTGCTATGAACATTGATGTGCATATATCTGTTCAGGTCCTTGCTTTCAATTCTTCTGGGTATATACCCAGCAATGGAATTGCTGGACCATATGGCAATTCTATAGTTAGTTTTCTGAGGAACCGTCATACTGTCCCCCACAATGGTTGCACCATTATACATGTCCACCAGCAGTGGATGAGTGTTCCCATTCTTCCACACCCTCCCCAACACTTGTAGTCCTCTTTTTTTTTAATAGCCACCAGTCTAATGGGTGTAAGATGATATCACATTGTAGTTTTGATTTACATTTCCCTAATAGCTAGTGATGTTGAGCATCTTTTCATGTGCTTTTTAGCCATTTGTATTTCTTCTCTGGAAAAGTGTCTATTCAAATCACTTGCCCATTTTTTAAGTGGGTTGCTTGTCTTTTTATTTTCAAGGTGTATGATTTCATTTTATATGCAGGATATTATGCCCCTATCAGATATAGGGCATACAAATAAGATATAAATATGTTCAAATGTTCATGGGGCATTGTCATGGTGGGTGGAGATTCACACAATAACTGAAGGAATATTGAATTCCCATCCTGGGGAACACTGCCATATTCTCTAATGGAACAGCAAGAATCCCCCAAGTACAGAGGCAATGGCTAGTGAAGGAGCATGGTCCATTGATGGGCCCTTGATATTGATTACTGTGCTTATGAATCTTTACTCTTGAAATTGAAACTTAGCCTAGTATTATAGGGTGCCTAGGCATTACCTACTGAGAGCCTCCTTGTTGCTCAAATGTGGCCTCTCTCTAAGCCAAATTCAGTATATAAATGCAATAACTTCCCCCCAGCATGGGACATGACTCCCAGGGATGAGCCTCCCTGGCGCTGAGGGATTACTACTAAATACCAACTAGCAATGTAACTGGAAAAAGATCTTGACCAAAAGGGGGAAAAGGTAAAGACATATGAGTTCATATAGCTAAGAGACTTAAAAGTATGTCAAGAGGTCATTCCAGAGGTATGCTTATGCATGTCTCAGCAGGATCTCATTGACTGCCAAATTAGACACTACCCCAAATAGTGGGGCTCCTGAGGGCTCTGGAGACACACAGGCACTATGGTCAGGGCAGATAGCTTATGAGTTTGGTGCCTTGCCAGTGGGCCCTACTCTGATGTTTGTGCTCCCCATGTGACAGAATTGGACTCAGTTGTGGTTTCCCTACACATGGCTCTTCTGTCCCTTCTATTTGAACCTATAGGTGGTGCTGGAGTTGGTAGGTGTATGTCCAAGAGAATTGACTCTTTGGGCTGTCCATGTGCCAGCTGGGCCCTGAGCCTCAATGGAGTTACAACACTTACTCTCCAGTTCACTGGACTCACCCAGGGCAACTAACAAGGAGGTGATGATAGACAATCACCATACCAAGGAACTGAGAGAGTCTACAACTGCAAGCAAGGGAGTCCCTTCCATTGGCCATAGGGGACTGAAGCCCCCTCTCAATTAGAAGTGGAGTGGGCATCACCATCCCAGAATCCTCAGGATTGGGGAATGAACTATGGACTAGAGTGGACTTACTGGTATTCTACTATAGACTTATTGTGATTCTAGCAATGGAAGAAATTATATCATTGATGTGGAGGCAGTGGCCACTGGAGGTTCTGAGGTCAGGGAGAGGGAAAACAGGTGTACCATGGGGGTATTTTGGGGACTTGGGAATTGTCCTGAATGACATTGCAACAACAGATACAGGCCATTATATATCTTGCCATAACTGACAGAATTGTGTGGGAAAGAATGTAAACTACAGGGAAGCGGGTGTGGCTCAGTGGATAGAGCCCCCGTTTACCATATGGGAGGCCCGGGTTCGCGTCCCGAGGCCTCCTTGTGAGGGCACGCCGGCCTGAGCGGTGCGGCCTGAGCGGTGTGGTGGGCTGATGCAGCAACCTCACGGCAGGAAGCGGGTGTGGCGCAATGGATAGAGCACCCGTTTACCATATGAGAGGCCCCGGGTTCGCTTCTGGGCACCTCCTTGTGAGGGCAGGCCGGCTCGCGTGGCGCCGTGGGCTGATGCGGCAAGACCTCACAGCAAAGGGGAGATAAGCAGACACAGAGAAGACACACAGCGAATGGACACAGCAGCACAAGCAGCAAGGGGGGGATAAATAAATAAATAAATCTTTAAAAAAAA
>JAQZBX010108458.1:0-10553 GCA_029593785.1 Cabassous unicinctus
AAAAAAAAACATCTTCTTTCTCCCATCTGCCTGCTCTGTTGTTAACCCTCAATCATGGGGCTTCCCTCTCTCAGGAGTATTTTTCATTCTTTTACTCATTCTTCTATCTCTGCAATTATTGGAAGTGTCTTTCTTCACTTTTATACATTTTTCTTTTAATCATTCAACAAACATTTATTTGTCAAATACTTCATATCAGGCACTAAATATTTTCAGGCACTAAATAAATGATTAAGACATTGTTCCCCATTTCAAAAAGATTACATCAAAAAGGGCAAGAGATGTAGATATGAGAACATGCAGTGTCTTGAATTGGCTCCTAAATTCTTGTGAAGTCAATCCAAAAGTTTGGACTCAGCCTGTGAAGCTTATTGAAGGGTACACACTGGAGCTGAAAAACAAACTTGAGCCTTGAAGGTAGAATTGGAGTAATTCCAGGAGTATAAAGGAGTAGAAGCACACCAAGAAGAGAAAACAGGGACACAATTGTGATGACAATATAATTGTAAAGTGTGATGAGGTTTTAAAAATTGTTCTTAATACAATTTATCCTGAACAATGAGATACAGGATATGGAGAGTGGAACATGAGCCTGGCCAGGTTGGCAGCAGCCAGATATCAGAGAGCCTTGTGCTTTGGCCACAAGATGGATATTTATGTGTGAAGTTATTGAAGAGTCAGTGAAGGATTTATAGAAGGTGATGTTCCTGAAAGTGCTGGTCCTAAGGAAAGCTTACTCTGGGTCAATGTGAGTATTGCTGTTGTCAAAACCTGGTAGAGTTGATGGGGGATAGAAATAGCACAGTGGATGTGGGGAAGGAGGTGTATAGTGTGTGTCAGTGTAAGCTTGAGTCATAATGTATAAAATATTCACTATTAATACTAGGTACAATTTCAGACATTTCATGTTCATTATTTTATTTAATTCTTTCAATTATTCCATGATTAATTATTCAATTAATTAATAATTTTAATTATTAAATAATTATTCAATTATTCCATGAAATTGGTTTCATATTTCTCATTTAATGGATGAAAAATGTGAGACTTAGAGCCATGTGATAATCTTATTCAAGGCATGTAATCCCATCTGGAATGACGCTCAGAGTCCATTTTTCCTGGGCTTTTGCATTTCACTAAAACTTTTATTTTGTAAAGACAAAATTTAAAAGTGCCATTTTTACCACATAATATCCAGGATAGATACTATCAACTTGATTTATCATTGTTGATGTTGACCTTGATCAAGAGCATTTTGAGCTTTTCCCAGTATAAAGTTCCTCATTTCTCTGCCTTTTCATATATCACCTTTGGAATGAAATCACTATGTGTAGTGTACATCCAGGAGTGGGATTTTTGCTCCAATGCCTTAAGAGAGCAAAATCTTCATAAATTATTGGAATTCTTCTACATGGATGATTTGCCTCTTTTTATTATTTAGACAATAATTTATATAAGGATGGATTCAAGACATTTAAGTGATAATTTGGGTTGAGATGTAATAACATTTTATTCATTTTGTTCATTTTTTTTTAATGTTTCCCATGGGAGATCTTGGAGCTGTGTCCTGTGTCTCTTTAATATACCTCTTCATGGAGGGCTTTATTTTAGCACATTGTTACTGTCTGTTTCAAGATGTTTCAGGCTCTTCTTGAATATTTCTTTCCCCAGTCCTACTGCCAGCCTTTTCTCCAAGGAGCCTTGTATTGCAGAATGCTGTTAAAATTCAACATCTGGGAACCAGCTGTTCTCCTTGCTTCTTGGACATCTGGACTTACTCTGCTGACAATGTGAGGAAATACATGTATGTACACTAACCTGTATATATACATATACCTGTATATATGTTTCTTCATGTAAATCTCTGTGTCTATATTAACCTATCAGTAGTTCATACGAGTGTGTCTACCTCTATACCATTGCTACATAGAACATTCTAGCTTCCTCCTGTTGTTTATCTGTACCTTCCCCCTCCACATTAAGTAAAATTTTCTTCCCTTTTGCCATCCATTTACTTAATTGCCTGATTTCAGTGTAAATATATAGAAGTAAAAGAATTGTTAATGCATCCCTTGATAGGATGCAACTTTTTCAACTAGAGTACAGTACTTATGCACATTGTGCATTGACTTTATTTTATAGAGTCCACCCCTATCCAATATTACTTCATTCAGCATCTTCCCTCCATCCCTTTCAGAGAGGACATGTAATACATTTGGGATAGTTAGTCTGTTTTAGAAACTTTGGCATTCCATCCAGGGATTCCCTTGACATTGTAAAAGAATTTTATTTGCATACATTAAGGTTCACTATTTGTGTTTTCAAGGTCAATGAGCTTTAATAAATGCATAATGTCATGTGTCTACAATTACAATATTAAACAGAATACTTTCATCACTCAAATTCCCCTGTTCTTCACCTATTAAACCCCCCTCCCTTCTCCTCTTTTCCTGGCAACCAGTTGTCATTCCATTGTCTCCATTCTTTTGCCTTATCCAAATGTCACATAATTGAAATCATATATATGCAGCTTTTTTTTTTAATTAGTAACAATCATTTAAATTTCATCTTTATCTTTTTTGATTGGATGGAACATTTCATTTTATCCCTGACTAGCCCAATGTATTTCATTTTGTAAATACAGCACAGTGTGATTTTTTCATTGACCTACGTGAATGGCAGTTCAGGCTGCCATGCAAGATCCTTTGCCACTTATGCCCTGTGATCCAGCAGATCCAATGGCACTGGAAGTTTCAGTGGCTAATAGAGAGGATGGATGGAGATTTTGGATTAACCTTAATGGAGAATCATAAAGCAGACTCTTAGGAATTTGAAGTAAAACCTGCCATCCTTTGTAGAAAAAGTCTTTTCATATGAAAAACATTGTTTGCCTTGTTACTGGGTCTTAGTAGAGTGCAAATACTTGCTTAAACATGGGCCACCAAGTTGACATAAGGACTGTGTTGCCTAAAACCTTCTGGTTTATTTCTGATCCACGAAGTCATAAAATTGGGTGTTCACAGCAGCACTCTATCATCAAATGGTCCTGGCATATAAAAGATCTGGTTCATGCTGGTCCTGAAGGCACAGTTTAGTTACAGGAGGAAGTGACCCAAATGCCTATGGCTCCCATTCCTGCCTCATTGCCTTCTGTTTCCCAGGCAGCATTAGTGGCCTCAGGGGTAAATCCCCACAATGAGTTGACTGAGGAAGGAAAATTTTGGTGTTGTTATCAAATATTTCTGTATGATATATAGATACTATCTGTAAATGGACAGCTGAAGCACTACAGCTCCTTTCTAGGCTGTCCTTAAAGTGCAGTGGTGAAGGGAAATCCTTCCACTGGGCAGAATTTTGGGAGTGCACCTTGTTGGAAGGAGAAATAACCAGTAGTGCATTTGTATACTGATTTGGTTGGATGATAAGTGATTTGGAAGGAATATGGATGGAAAATTGGTGAAACAGTTTTCTGGGGAAGATATATGTATATAGACATTTCTGAGTGGGCAAAAATTGGAACATATTTGTGCCCCATGTGAATGCTCACCAGATGATGCATTTAAGAGAAATGGATTTTTAATAAAGTCAATAAGAAGACTGACTCTGGTTACCAGTGGTCTCTTTTCTGATCCACTCCTGTCATTGACTAATGGGCTCATGAACAAAGTAGCCATGGTAGTAGGGATGGCAGTTATGCATGGGCTCAGCAACATGGACTTCCTTTCACCAAAGCCAATCTGGCTATGGCCACTGCTGAGTGTCCAGTCTGTGAGTACCAGAGACCAACACTCAGCCCCCAAATGGCACATTTCTCTGAGGTGATCAGCCTGTTACCTGGTGACCAGTTGTTTACATTTGACCCTTTCATAATGGAAGTGGCTGTGTTTTTTTCTTATGGGAATAGAGCTGTACTCTAGATATGGATTTGTTTCCCTTGCTTGCAATTCTTCTGTGAAATTACCATCTGTAGACTTAAAGAATATCTTAATCACCTTTGTGGTATCAGTGGCAGTTTGAGATTATTTTATGAATCACAAAAAGAGAAAGACTATGTTTTCTTTTGTTTTTTAATATTTTTTATGTTTAAAAAATATTTAGATTACATTAATGTTTCATAAAAATATAGGGGATTTCCATATATCACACTCCCTACAACTCCCATATTATCCACATTAGCAATGTCCTTCATTAGTGTGGTATACTCATTGCAATTGATGATGAAAATATTTTGGAACATTGCCACTAAGTATAGATCATATTTTATATTGTAGTTTACACTCTTTCCTGCACAATTTTGTAGATTATAGCAAGATATATAATGGCCTGTGTCTGTCATTGTAATGTCATTCAGGAAAATTCCAAAGTCCCAAAAATGCCCCCATATTTCACCTGTTTTTCCCTCTCCCTGTCCTCAGAAGCTCTAGAGGTCACTGCCTCCACATTAATGTTATAATTTCTTCCATTGCTAGACTCACAATAAGTTTATACTAGAATACCAATGAGCCCAATCTAGTCCATGTTTCATTCCCCAATCCTGAGGATTCTGGGATGGTGATGCTCACTCCACCTCTAATTGAGAGGGAACTTCAATCCCATAGTGCAGATGGATTGGGCTCTCTTGCTTGCAGTTGTAAACTCTCTTGGTTCCTTGAGCTGGTCCAAGTCCATCACCATCTCCCTTTTAGTTGTCCTGGGTGTGTCCCATGAACTGAAGATTACGTTTTGAAACTATGTTGAGATTCAGAGCCCAGCTGACACATGGACAGCCCAAAGATTTTGGTCTCTTGGATGTATACCTATCAACACTTGAACTAATTATAGGTTCACATAAAAGGGTCAGAAGAGCCATTTTTAGGAAAACCAGAACTGCGTCCAACTCTGTCTCACAGGGGAGCATAAATTCCAAAGTAGGGTCCACTGGCAAGGTGCCAAACTCCTGAGCTATTTGACCTGACTATAAGGCTTGGGGTTTCTCAGACCCCCCATGAGCCCTACTATTGAGGTAGAATTTACTTTGGCTTGCAATGAGATCCTGCTGAGACATGCATAAGCATGACCTCTAGAATGAACTCTTTACTTACTTTGAAGTCTCTAGGTCATATAAACTCATGTGTCTTTACCTTTTCCCCTTTTTGGTCAAGGTCTTTTACCAGGAACATTGTTAGTTGGTGCAAAGAAGTAATTCCTCAGTGCCAGGAAGGCTCATCCCCAGGAATCATGTCCCATGCTGGGAGGACAGTGATGCATTTATATGCTGAGTACTGCTTAGAGAGAGGCCACATTTGTGTGGCAAGATGGCTCTCAGGAGGCAACTCTTAGGCACCCTATAATACCAGGTTAAGTTTCAATTTCAAAAGCAATGGCTCCTAGGTAGAGTCATCAATATTAAGGTGTCATCAGTGGACCATCCTCCCTCAACAGTCATTGCCCCTGTATTCAGGGATTCTTGCTGTTCCATGAGGGATTGCGGCAGAGCTCCCCAGGATGGGAATTTGATATTCTTTTCGTTTTTGTGTGAATCTCCAGCCACCATGACAATGCCCCATAAACAATTAAACACATTTTTTTATTATTTAAACAATTTATTGAAGTATATTATTCAAGATGAACATACATAAACTATAAGTGTTTAGTAAACATTGTGAACTTACAAAACAAACATGCATATCATCATACAGAACTCCCACGCATCACCCCACCACAAATATTTTGCATTGTTGTGAAACATTTGTTAACAAATTATGAAAGAGCACTGAGAAAGTATTACTACTAACTATAGTCTGTATCTTACTGCCCTATACATTTTTTAAGGAAATATTTATTTATTTGTTTACTTTTATTCATTTTTACACCCCTCCCGATTTTTGCTGCTTTTGTGTCCATTCGCTGGGCAACTCTCTGTGTCTATTTCCTGCCCTCTTTTCTCATCCTTCTCCTCCTGTCTTCATTGGGATTTGATTTTCAGAACCTCCAATGTGGGAGAGAGGCATCCTGCCACCTGTGCCACATTAGTTCCTGCTCTTTTTGGCACATTTTGACTTTGCTCTCCCTTGTGTCACTCTCCTGTTATGGCACCTTCTTGCTGTGTGGCTTGTGGGGAATGTTGGCACACATGTGCATGTGGCCTGATGGCTTATGGGGCCTGGTGGTGCACCCACACATGGGGCCTGGGGGGTTCACCTGCTCAAGGGCCCTGGAGGTGCACCTGCATATGGGGGCTGATGGCTTACATGCTGCTGGTGGTGCTCCCACACAAGGGTCCTGTGATGGTTAGGCTAATTGGTCAACTCGGCCAGGTAATTGTGTCCAGGTATTTGGTCAAGCAAATACTTAGCTAACTGTAATACAAGAGCATTTATGGACTTTGGTCACCATGAGTTTGTTGTGTGGACGGCTGATTATATCTGCATCAATCAGGGAGATTGCATCAGCAATGGCTGATGCTTTTATCCAATCAGTTGAATGCCTTAAAAGGGGAAGTGATTTCAACATTCAGAGATTCAGAGAGAATTTCCCAGCTCATCTTTAGACAGCCAACTTATCCCAGAAACTCATCAAGCCTTCTGTCAGAGCCCCTGGTTTGCAGTCTGCTGTGGAACCTAGACTTGTCCATCCATATGGCTGTGTGAGAGAATCATAAAATCTCATATTATTGACAGATATCTCCTGTTGATTCTGTTTCCCTGGAGAACCCTGACTAAAAGAACTTGGTACCGGGAGTGGTTCTTGAGGAACAGAGTCATAAACATGGGATGCCTGAGGTGGTTCTGAGAGATTTGTAATTGATTCTCTACACCATTTGGACTCAAGGGTACTAATGACTCACTTTCCAATAATGAAGAGGTTGCTAACAGTCCATGGTATGAGCTGGCAAAAAAGATATGCAAAATAGCATCACTGGATTCCCCTACTTCCATGCTTATTAGAAGCAAGGATCTGAATGAGAGTGTTTTCAACAGCTTAGCAGAATTTTGTGGAGTCAAAAATTGTAATGGTGTTGGTGGGCTCCTCTTAGATACTTTCAATACAGTTACAAAAGAAAGAGATGAGCTAAGGACTTAAAATTTAAACTTAAATGCCACATGAATGATGTGAAAGTTTATGTGTGCCCTGAAAGAAAATCTTGTCTCCTGTACCCACAGACTTGAGATATCTGAGAATCAAACCCAGCCTCTCATTGTGCGAGTATCAGAAGTAAAGGGGAAACTAAAATCTCAACTCTGCAGGGTTTCTGCAATTAAAGTGAAGGCATTGATTGGAAAGCAGTGGATTCCCAAGGATTGGGATAGAGACATATGGGATGAAGATTTATGGGATAATGATAATATTGGTGAGGTCATTGGAACCCTAAATTCTGCTGCGACTTTACCAGATAAACCTGCAATGGCCTGCCCTGTGGAGACCACACCTTGTCAAACTTGTATCATCAAGTCTCCATCCTGCCCCAGGGTGTCTGGACCTCCTCCGACCCCTGAGGCAGGAACCAGCCAAAGTCCAGCATGCACTGCCCAACCTGCAGTCTGCCCTGAGGAATCTGCCTTCCAACACCTGCTTGAAGAGATTAAACATGTCTCACTGGAAGAAAATGCAAAGAAATGCCCTGAAGTAAGCAGCTTGCAAGACATTTCTAATCCTTCTTCTTATCCACCCCTACTAACCTTCTTGCCTTCAAAACCTATTACTAGACTAAAATCACAACAAGCTCACAAAGGTGAAATACAAAGTGTGACCCATGAGGAAGTACATTATACTCTGAAAGAACTTCATGAGTATTCCAACTATAGAGACAGAAATCAGGTGAATATGTGTGAAAATGGATACTATGGGTATGGGATAATGGTGGAAGGAATACAAAGTTGGATCAGGACGATTATTGATATCGACCCACTAAGCAGAAATTCTGAATTCACTGCTGTAGCTTGCAGGGTTAGAAAGGGCTCTAACAGTTTGTTTGAGTGGCTGACTGAAACATGGACCAAAAGATGGCCTAACATAACTGAGGTTGAGATGTACGATTTGCCCTGGTATACAGCAGATGAGTGCATTCTAAGGCTTAGAGAGATTGGAATGCTAGAATGGATTTACCATTTGAGATCTACCCACCCACACCAGGAATGTGCAGAGGACATGCCTTTCACCAGCACTGTGAAGAATAAATTTGTAAGACAAATCCAACTTCTCTGAAGAGCTCTGTGGTTGCTCTTCTCTGCAGTCCAGATATTACTGTGGGGGGGGGGCATAATGGAATTGGAATCCTTAAATATTATGGGGATGATTGGATCTCGGTCCAGCAAAAGTCAAGTATTGGCAGTTAATCGCCAAAGGCAAGGTGGGCATGGCTACTGCAATGAAACACAGATTCTAAGCAGCCCACAGCATAGTCTGAGTCACATGGAGTTATGGCATTGTCTAATAGATCATGGAGTACCTAGAAGTGAAATACATGGGCAGTCTACTAAATTACTTCTGGATCTGTAGAAGCAGAAGAAGTCTAGGTCAAGTAAACAAAACCATAACTCAAATGCAGAGAATCATGGCCCTTTAATCAATTCCCACACTGGAGACAGTTTCCAGACCCAGAGCCCCTTGAATGAGGAGAAGGCCAGGTCTCCTTGGGGAAGTATCCTGGTACACTGCCAAAAATTTATACTATTAATCTTCCTCCCACTTTTCCCCAAGGAATCCTATGGCATTTTTTCAGAGTAACTGTGTTTTGGGGAAAGGGAAATGATCAGACATTTTGGGGATTATTAGACACTGGCTCAGAAGTGACATTTATTCCAGGATATCCAAAATGTCACTGTGATCACCAGTGAGAGTAGGGGCTTATGGAAGTCAAGTGATTGATGGAGTTTTAGCTGAGTCCATCTCACACTGTGCCCAGTGGGTTCCCGGACCAATTCTGTGGTTATTTTCTCAATTCCAGAATACATAATTAGGATAGAGAGTCTCAGTAATGGACAGAATCCCCACATTGGATCAGTGACTTGTGGAGTGAGGGTTACTATGGTTGAAAAGGCCAAGTAGAAGCCACTAGAAATGCCCCTAGCTAGGAAAATAGTAAATCAAAGGCAATAACAGATTCCAGAAGGAATTGAAGAGATTAGTGCCACCATTAAGGATTTGAAGGATGCAGGGGTGGTGATTCCCACCATATCCCAATTCTACTCTCCTATTTCACCTGTGCAGAAAACAGATGGATCTTGGAGAATGAGAGTAGATTATCATAAACTTAACCAGATGGTGACTCCAATTGCAGCTCTGTCCCAGATGTGGTATCATTGCCTGAGAAACTCAACACTTCCCCTTATACCTGGTATGCATCTGTTGTTCTGGAAAATGCTTTTTTCTCAATTGCCATTAGCAAGGACCACCAGAAACACTTTGCTTTCAGCTGGCAAGGCCAGCAGTATACCTTCACTGTCCTATCCCAGGGGTATATCACCTCTGCCGCCCTATGTCATAATATTGTCTGCAGGGACTTGATGGTCTCTCCCTCCCATGAGACATCACACCGGTCCATTATATTGATGATATCATGTTGATTGGACCATATGGAGCAAGAAGTAGCAAAGACCTTAGATTTATTGGTAAGGCATTTGTGTGAGAGAGGATGTTAGATAAATCCCACAAAAATACAGGGTCCTTCCACCTCAGTGAAATTTCTAGGTGTCCAGTGGTGGGGGGCATTTTGAGATATCCCTTTTAAATTAAAGGATAAACTGTTGCATCTAGCCCCTCCTATGACCAAAAAGGAGGCACAATGTTTAGTTGGCCTCTTTGGATTTTGGAGACAACACATTCCTCATTTGGGTGTGCTATTCAGGTCCATTTAATGAGTGACCAGTAAAACTGCAGGTTTTGATTGGGGAACAGAAGAAAAGGAGGCCCTGTGACAGGTCCAGGTGCTGTGCAAGCTGCACTACCCCTTGGACCATAAGATCCAGCAGATCCAATGGTGCTGGAAGTTTCAGTGGCAAATAGAGATGTACTCTAGAGCCTTTGACATGCCCTATAAGGGAATCACAATGCAGACCCTTAGGATTTTGGAGCAAAGCCTTGCCATACTCTGCAGACAACTATTGTCCTTTTGAAAAATAGGTTTTGGCTTGGTACTGGGCCTTAGTAGAGACTGAACCCATAACCATGTGCCATCAAGTTACCATTAGATCTAAGTTGCCTCTCATGAGCTGGGTATTGTCTGTCCCACCAAACCATGAAGTTGGGTGTGCATAGTAGCACTCCATAATAATGTGGAAGTGGTATATATGAGATATGGCTCGAGTGCATCCTGAAGGCACAAATAAGTTTCATGGGGAAGCAGCCCAAATGCCCATGGTCACCACCACTGCTATGTTACTTTCTCTTTCCCAGTTCACAGCTTTGGCCCCTTGGGGAATCCCTTAAAATCAGTTGACTGAGGATGAAAAAACTTGGGCCTAGACTACAGATGGTTCTGCACAATATGCAGATACCGTCCAAAAGTGTACAGCTGCAGCACTGCTGCCCTTTTCTGAGACATACTTGAAGGATAGCAGTGAGGGCAAATATTC
>JAQZBX010108459.1:0-10547 GCA_029593785.1 Cabassous unicinctus
AAAATTATATGTATCCATTACATTAAAAAAAAAAGTAAAATTTGGAAACCCCTCCCTTTTCTCCTCTCTCTCTCACCGTTTCTCCAATCTCTCTCTCTCTCTTCTTTTCTCTCTCTCTGTCTCTCTCTCTCTCTCTCTCTCTCTCTCTCTCTATCTCTCTATTTCTTTATTTTTTTTTATTAGAGAAGTTGTGGGTTTACAATACCAACCAAAATATTACATACTGAGCTGTAAGGCAAGAATTGAATACATTTGGAACTTAGAACAGCAATTTGAGGAGCACACTTTCAATAGCAATTCCAAGTGTGACCTATTTGGAGGCTTGCAAGCAAGTGTTTTTAAAGAAAAAAAAGAAGATTACATAAATTTTTGTAAAAAAAAAATGTGATTGGTGTCCATTTGGGGCTTTTCAAATGCCCTTCAGCTTAGGCAGTTTACTAATTTCTTTACCTTGTAGTTGGTTCATGTGTCCAATGTCCTCAGAAATATTGTTGTTTTTGTATTGCATACTTTGGCAATTTGTCATAAATAGCTGAGATGTGAATAAATGTAATTTGCTTAATGGCCTCCCAACTCCATTTTAAATCTCTTAGCCATAGTAACTCCACTTTTTTTTTCTTAAATCTCATTTTTCTCACTGGAAAAATAATGAAAATGTTGAATTCCACATACCCTTTCTCATACCCAAAGTTTTCTTTATTATTAAAAATTTGCATTAGTGTGTTACTTGTTACAATTGTTGAAATAATATTAGAATCTTACCATTGATTCTGGTCCATAATTTATACTGGGATTACATTTTGTGATATAAAGAAGTCCACTTTTTTTTTTTTAATTTTTATTCCAGAAACATATATACAACCTAAAATATCCCTCTTTTAACCACATTCAGGTACATAATACAGTCGTGTTAATAACATTCACAAAGCTTTTTATCACAATCACTATCCATTACCAAAACTTTTCCATCATTCCACACAGAAACTCTGTACTAATTAAGCTTCAACTCCACAACCCCAACCACAGCACCTAGTAAACTACTCTATCAATTTGCATAGGGTAATTATTTGATGTCTATGAGATCATACAGTATTTATCCTTTTGTATTAGTCTTATTTCACTCAACATGAAGTCTTCAAGTTTCTCTCATGTGCCTTATGTCACAGAAATTCATTTCTTTTTACAGCTAAATAATATTTCATGTATGTATATACCCCATATTTTGTTTATACATTCATCTGTTGATGGACATTTGAGTTACTTCCAGCTCTTGGCAATTTTGCAGAATAGCATGATGAACATCATTTTGCAAATAAGTATTTGAGTCCTTGCTTTCAGGTCTCTTTATTTTAGGAGGGTGAGCCCACGAGGAGATTTCTGGTTCAGTCTCTCACACTGACACTGGATAAACTGGTACCAACATACAGGCACCTCAGTATGCACAGAGGGGCTATTAGGATCCACAATGGAAGCCCATGAGTCAAGTAGTTGAGTGCCAACCTCCCACATTGGATATCTGAGGTTTTGTTCCTGGTACCTCCTTAAGAAGATGAGCAGACACAGCAAGCAGATAAGGAGTGCAAACAGCTATCAGAAAAAAACAATGAGCGGACAGATGAGACAGCCTTCTCTGGCTGGGGGTGGGAGAGTTGTGGGAACAAAAGCCAAGCTACTTAAAGTCATTCTAAGGTTGCACTGTTTGAGGGGTGGTGGCTTCATCCAATGTGCAGGAATTGAGAAATACACTCCTATCCTAAAGGGAACATGGGTAATATTGTAATATTGTAAATTGGAGAAGCCATTTGATGTCAATGATTTTCTTAGTTCACTGGAACTAACTTTTTGTGATAGCATGCAACAATAGACAAGAGGGTAGGCCCTAAAAACCAACAAATTGCATAGACTGTGTTTTAGTATTCTAGGGCTGCTGTAATAAGTTACCACAAATGGATGGCTTGAAACAAAATAAATTTATGGGTTCATTGTTCTGAAGGTTAGAAGTCCTAAGTCAAGGTGTCACTAGAGCTCTGCTCCCTCTGAAATCTGTAGAGGAAAAGCCCTCTTTGCCTCTTCCAAGCTCCTATTGGTTTGAAAGAAATACTTGAGCTTCAATTCCTGCCTCAGTCATCACAAGACCTTTTCCCTGTTACTTTGTGTCACTGCTCCCTTCTTATAAAAACATCAGTCTTTTAGATGATAAGCCTACTTATGGCAATACGTCCTTATTTTATTTTGCCTTAATCAATTCATAATTACCCTATTTCCAAATAAGTCCACATTCTGTGGTACTAGGGATTAGGATTTCAATATATTAATATGTACATCTTTTAGGTGGACACATATCAGTGCCTAACAGTTTTCGTCTTGGACACAAATAATTTATGATGAATACGAATGATTTTCTGTCTTGAAAAAACGAGCATATGTTCTCCTTAACAGTCAGTTGCAGGCACAGTCTAGATAGAAATGTGCCCCAGTGATGCCTGCTGCATCAAGAAAGATAGTCAAAAGGCAATGTTCTGCTACGGCTGTGTGGAGGGATTTGCTTTATGAATCCATGAGTGAAACCTCACCAAGTATCTGTGTCATGGTGGGCATCCCTGTGTTGGGGTCCTCAAGATGCCAAAGCATGGAAGGATGGAATTTACTTGTGAGTTACAACAGGATCATTGTTGAGGGGGCAAGTGTGTCACTCTGCTGATTGAGCAAAATGCTTAATGTACCATTTCCATTTGATGATGCTCTATTGTTGGGCACAGCCTGGTTCAGGAGGAGAACTAGCTCTTGACCCCATACAGGAGACCACTTTCTAATCAAATCATCCATGTCTTACTGTGAACCAGGAAACTAATAAGGGGCTAAATCCCTCAATCAGGTGTGGAATATCCATTCAAGAACATTCAGTTCTTGCAACATGCCCCAGTTTCCTCCTGGTTATTCCAAGTCTTACTTGAAATTTAGAGGAAATCACCACAGGGTGGGATTTGCTCATATGACTCCCTGCAGGATCCAGCCAAACAGAGGTTGTGACCATGGAGCACCTGCAGTGCACCATCAGCAGGTCACTCCACACTCCTATCTACTACTCCCTTAACTCCAACTCACTAAGAGTTTGTTGGAGGACAGGGTTGGACTTGAAGCTGCCAAGACTCCTCCATTCAGCCTTGTTTATAGGCTGGTAGGGATGTCTTCATCAGAAAGTCAGGGCAGCCACAAGAGACTATACTCTCCAGGCTTCTGTCCATCACTATCTTTCATATCCCTTATTTCCTTCTCTGTAAAAACTTGCACTTTTCTTTTCACCCCTTTATCTACATCTGCAGTTCTAAAAATCTGAATAGTGACAGGCCTGACACTTACCTTAAGATAATTCTGGGTGTTCTGACTGTTCCCAGAATGAGAATAGACATAAGAAACTAGTTGCCTGGGGAGTGATTTCCAGGAGCTGGAAATCCCCATTATTGATTTCAGTGGGGAACTATCTAGTCAACTCCTTGGCATTCATGTGGGGATTCTCAATGTCCCATTAATTGCTTACCTTCCCTCAGATAGTGTTGTCAGCATTCCTTCAGTCATTTACATGTGGGTCAGTACCTCTGCTCACGTTCATAGGGCATGGTTGAAGCCTCAGTCTAGCCAACAATGCCCCGAGTCCTGTTTTGCCCGAGACACTTATGTACAAAAGGAAACTAAGAGCAATGAAAAGAATGGACAAAAATTCAACCCACCTGATACTACTTTCCAGTGCACTCTGTTTATTGCACCAAAATATGTAGAGTGAGCTGCTTTATGGCCCATCATGGAAACACAGGTTCAGGCACAACAAAAACTTTCAGAAAATGACTGCATTATTGTTAACAGCTAAAGGGTCCAAAAGAGCAGGGGATGAGATTCCATCATGGCTGGTCTCTGGGGAAGCCCTCTTGTCATGTCAGGGTTGGTGGATAGCAGCTTTGCACACAGCAATTTGCTACGGGTTCTGCTCAAGGACAAACAATTTATACATCCCATGTGGAGGAGGCCCTGCCACTGAGTTTTTACTCTAAGAAGCAACTGGGGCTGCTTGTTCCCAATTTGGGGTTAAAGGTATGATCAGGCTGTTCCATTAGCTCTAACATCTATCTGGGGCTGTGGAATGGAAAACATATTGAAACACCTGTAAACAACAGAAAAAGATGTGGTGTAGGGTGAAGGCTGGGAGATAGCCACTAGGTCTGTCTATGACTTCTCAGAAGCCTGTCATGCAGATAGGAAGTCTCACTACCAGGGCTCATTCCTTCTTTCTTAATATTTTCATCACTTCAATCAATAGAATTTATTGAGCAGATCCTGTGTGCCATGCACGAGACTAGGTGATGACAAGATAAATAAATATTAAAGGAAGTGAATGCAGCTTGATAAGGGTGGAATATAGGACATAAATATGTAATGAAAGGAGGGGAATTTGAAGGGGTAAGAAATAGAAAGATGGTTTGAAAGTACTGCTATGTTGTTGTGACTTTGTTTTATAAATAGAGGAACATCTTAAAATTATGTGTTTAAACAATGTGCTAATATGGCCAAAAACAGCTTTTCTAAATGTCACTCTGGATGCAGTGAATTAAAGGAAGAGATATTTGAAGCCTCAAGACCAAATGGGAAGCTTATAAAATAATCAAAGTATGAGACAATAATGTTGAGTGGGTCATGCTAGCTAAAAGAGAGCTACATAACTGAAATGTTGGAGTGAGACTGAATGACAATAGAACATGAAGCTGTAATGCTTGAAAAAATCATTCAAGTTTTTCCCTAGACTTTCATGTAAAGTTTTATCAATCCTAATTAAGATATTTTGTTTTCCTCCTTAACTCATCAAAATGTTGTCTCTCATTATTCAATAATGCATAGACTGTGAGTTATTTCTTCTTTACTCTATATGCTATGAAAACAGTAAAGTTTATTGTCCATTCACATTATTCAGTTTAGTCTGTTTAAACCCAGCCTCTCTGCTCATGAGGCCATCTAAGCCCCATGGAAGGAAAGTTTAATATCTCTGAGTTCCATGCTCTCCAACACCTTGTGCATACCCTCTTGATGATTCTTATCATACTGTACAATTTTTCACTTTCCTCTTCTTTCTCAGCAGAAGAGCGACTCATTAAAGATTTTCCTTTAATACCTTCTATCAAGATTAAGCAGGGCATATCCTTCTCTGAATCTTGGCCATGGACTCACACAACCATGGTTTCAATGCTTGCATATTGTGGCAGTTTTAGATGATTTATGAATACAAAAAGAAAAAGATTAATTTTGTAAACAGATATACACTTCTGGATGGTATTCTCTGACTTCATTAAATTCAGCCAAGGTTTCATTGATTGGATTACCTGTTAAAATTTAGTTAGGTTTATTTTTTAATTTGAATATGTCAGTGGGCATGACTCAGTTTCAGTCCCCGCCCCCTACTGAGTCTGATATAAATGGACTTTCATTCAAGACACACATTAGGAGAAGAGAAATTTGTCATTTTGTTTCCTGCAATGTGACAGAAAGGGGAAAATTCAAACAGGAAGAGATGGAACACTTGTCAGATAGCTTGCAGCTGACCTTAGGAAGAGAGCTGAAAGTGATAGAGAAAGCCCTGAGGGACAAGGCATATACCAGTCTGCAGCTCAGATTAGGAAGAAGCAGGGCCCATTGAGCCTCAAGAGGAGGAGGAAGCCTAGAGGGGAAGGTTTAAACCTGGCAGAGATTACCTGACATCTGCCTTCAACATGTCAACATGTGACAAGTTAATTTGGTAGAGAAAGTACTTCTTATGGTACCTTGAGTTAGACTTTCCACAACCTAGGGACTGTAAGACTTATCCACAAAGATATACCTTTTTAAAAGCAAACAGGAGGAGGTAGGCAAGATGGCATCAGTTTAATTGACTGCTCAACATCTCTTTTGCAAAAGAGAGCTGATTGTGGACAGGATCCTGCCTGAGTGACATGTTCTGGGAGCCCACAGAGTGAGAGCCTTTGGGGCATCTATCTTGAGGGAGCTGGACAGGGAGATAAATTGCTAAAGATAAAACTGTAACATAGAAAACATCAATGAAATAGAACAAGAAGAACAAAGTGTCAAAGAGAAAACTTACACACACAAAACCAGCAGCAAAATAAAACTCTAGAGCAGAGAGAGAAGCTAATCAACTGAATAAGATAACTCATCAAGATGAAAAGATGACCAGAGGGCAACAAAAATTACAAGCCATACTAAGAAACAGGAAGACATGGACCATTCCAATGAACAAACTAAAAACCAGGAAGAGATGCAGAACATCGAAAAACTAATCAAATCTGTCCAAACAAATATCATGGACAAACATAATGAAGTGAAGGAAGAGATTAAGGATATTAAGAAGACACTGGGAGAACATACTGAAGAAATTGTAAGATACATAAAAAGATAATGACAATGATGGTAATGAATGGCACAATTCAAGAAATCAAAAAGACACTGGAATCACATAACAGTAGATTTGAACAAACAGAAGAAAGAATTAGTGATGTGGAAGACAGTACATCTGAAATCAAACAGATAAAGAGCAGATAGACATAAAAAAAATAGAATAGTATAGATAGATGTACATGTCCAGGACATATACTTGTCAAAATGTCCAATGCTCAAGGCAAAGAGAAAATACTCAAGGCAGCAAAAGAAATGAGAAACATCATATACAAGGGAAGCCCAATAAGATTAATTGCTGTTTTCTCATCTGAAACCACGAAGGCAAGAAGACAGTGGTATGACATAGTTAAGGTACTGAAAGAAAATCTTCCAGCCACGAATTCTCTATCCAGCAAAGCTGGAATTCAAAAAGAATGGAGTTTTCCAAATATACACAGATAAATAGAAATTAAGAAAGTATACCAATAAGAAATCTGCTCTTCAAGAAATACTGAAAGATGTTCTACAGGTTGAAAGGAAAGAACAGGAAAGAGAGAGAGCTGGAGGAGAGTGTAAGAACAACTAAAATGACAAAAAGTGAAATAAAAACAACATATAACATACATAAACTGAAAGAAAATATGGCAGATATAAGAAATTCCTTGAGAGTAATAACACTGAATTTTAATGGATTTTTACTCACCAAGCAAGAGACACAGATTGGCAGAATGGATAAAGAAATATGACCCATCTGTATGTTGTCTACAACAAACCTACCTTAGACCCAGGGATTCAAGGAAGCTGAAAGTGAATGGCTGGAAAACAATTTTACAAGCGAACAAAAACCAAAAAAGAGCAGGAGTAGCTATATTAGTATCAAACAAAATAGACTTTAAATGCAAAACTGTTGTAAGAGGCAAAGATGGACACTATATACTAGTTAAAGGGGTAAACTTTCAAGAAGAAAGAACAATCATAAACAATTATGCACTGAATCAGGGTGCCTTAAAATAAATTAGGCAAACACTGGAAAAACTAAATGGAGAAATAGATATCTCTGCAATTATAGTATGGGTCTATAATACACAATTATCACCATTAGACAGAATATCTCGAAAGAGAATCAATAAAGAAACAAAGACACTGAATAATACATTAAAGGTTCTGGACCTAATATACATATATGAACATTACACCAAAATACAACAGGATATACATTCTTCTCGAGGGCACATGGACCATACTCCAAGATAGACCACATGGTAGGCCACAGAACAACTCTTAATGAATTCAGAAAGATTGTGATTACACAAAATAATTTCTCTGACCACAATGGAATAAAACTGGAAATCACTAAGGTCCAGAGAACCAGATTAGGCACGAAGAAATGGAAATTAATCAACACAATCTTAGACAAAGAGTGGGTCAAAGAGGAAGTCTCAAAAGAAATCAGTAACTACCTTGAAACAAAGAAAAACAGTTAACACAACATATCAAAACACATGGGATGCAGCAAAAGCTGTACAGACAGGGAAGTTCATAGCCATAAATGCATATATCAAAAAAAAAAAAGGAAGAGCTAAAATTGAAGACCTAACTGCACACCTGGAGGAATGGGAAAAGCAACAACAAGCTAATCCCAAAAAAAGGAAAAAGAAGGAAATAACAAAGATTAGAGCAGAACTAAATGAAACAGAAAATAAGAAAGCACTGGAAAAAATAAACAAAACCAAAAGCTGGTTCTTCAGGGAGATCAATAAAATTGAGAACCCTTAGCCAGACTAAGAAAGAAGAAAAGAGAGCAGATGCAAATACACAAAATAAGAAATGAGGAAGGGGTTATCACCACTGACCCCAGATAAATAGAGTATCATAAAAGGGTACTTTGAAAAATTATATGCCAACAAGAAAGATAATTTAGAGGAAATGGACAAATTCCTAGACACTCAAAAGCAGGCTACATTGACAAAGAAGAAATTGATGAACTCAACAGTCCAATTACAAGTAAAGTGTTAGACACAGTCATCAAAAACCTCCCAACTAAGAAGAGCCCAAGAACAGACTGCTTCACAGACAAATATCATAAATTAACTTTGATGCTAAAATCCTCAACAAAATACTTGCTAATAGCATTCAACAACATATCAAACAAATTATACACCATGATCAACTGGGTTTCATCCCGGGTGTGCAAGGATCATTCAACAAAGAAAATCAATCACTGTAATATAAAACTTAAAGAGATTGAAAGAAAAGAAATCATATGACCATGTCCATAGATAAAGAAAAAGCATTCAACAAAATTCAGCAACAATCCTCTGATAAAAGCACTGCAAAAGATAGGAATAGAAGGAAAATTCCTGAACATGATAAAGGGTATATATGAAAAACCCATAGCTAACATCATCTTCAATGGTGAAATCTGATCAGGAACAAGACAAGGATGACCACTATCACTGCTCCTATTTAACATTGTCTTAGAAGTACTTGCCCGAGCACTGGGGAAAAAAAAAGATATAAAAGGCATGCAAATTGGAAAGGAAGAAGTAAAAATTTCAGTATTTGCAGACGACATGTTCCTATACATAGAAAGCCCTGAGAAATTTACAACAAAGCTTCTAGAACTTATAAATTAGTTCAGTAAAGTCACAGGCTATAAGATCAAAGCTCGAAAATCAATAGCTTTTCTGTACACCAATTACAAGCAATCTAAGGAGGAAATTAAGAAAATAATACCATTTACAACAGTTACAAAAAGAATCAAATACCTAGGAATAAATTTAACTAAAGATGTAAAGGACTTTTATGGAGAAAACTACACAACGCTGTTAAAAGAAATCAAAGAAGATGTAAATAAATGGAAGAATATTCCCTGTTCATGGATAGGAAGACTAAGCATCATTAAAATGTCTATCCTACCCAAACTAATCTACAGATCTATTTTAATCCCAATAAAAATCAACGCAGCATTTTTAAATGAATTGGAACAACTAACTACAAAATTTATTTGGAAGGGTAAAAGGCCCTGAATTGCCAAGGACATATTGAAAAAGAAAACTGAAATTGGAGGAATCACACTACTTGACTTTAAAGCATACTACAAAGCTACAGTGGTCAAAATTGCATGGTATTGCCACAAGGATAGACATACCAAACGATGGAACTGAATTGAGTGTTCTGAAATAGATCCTCGCATATACAGTCATCTGATTTTCAACAAGGCCACCAAGCCCACTCTGTTGGGAAAAAATGGCCTCTTCAACAAATGGTGCTTTGAGAACTGGATATCCATATCCAAAAAAAATGAGAGAAGAACACCATCTCACACCTTATACAAAAATCAACTCAAAATGCTTCAAACATCTAAATATGAGAGCCAAGATCATAAAGACCTAAGAAAATAGTGTGGGGAAGCATCTACAGGACCTTGTAATAGGAAATGTTTTAATGCACTTCATACCCAAAGCATGAACAGCAAAAGAAAAAAAAATAGATTAATGTGATCTCTTCAAAATTAAAACTTTTGCACCTCAAATTACATTATCCAGAAAGTATAAAGAGCAGAGGCAAGATGGCATCAGTTTAAG
Organism: Cabassous unicinctus; assembly: GCA_029593785.1. Lineage (NCBI taxonomy): Eukaryota > Metazoa > Chordata > Mammalia > Cingulata > Chlamyphoridae > Cabassous > Cabassous unicinctus. The sequence goes on from JAQZBX010108459.1 coordinate 10,002, forward strand.
AGGTTACTCATTGACTAGCTCTCTGGGGACAGCCGATTGTGGATGGGGTCCTGCCTGAGAGTCTGTGCTGTGGGCGCACGGAGCTAGAAGCTTGGATCATTTAGCAGTGGACAGATCTACGGCGTGGAGTGATTGGTGGAGATTCGTGAGTTTTGAGCCTGCCTGTGGTGGTTAACACAGATGGCTGAGCCCCACCCACAGGGAAAATGGCTGGTTGGAGCCGTGAATCCTGCACACGTGACTCCTGCTCCCAGTGTCAGGGAGCATACTCTGAGGGAGGGAGGGCTCTGACAGAAGGTGGAGAGGGGTTTAACTTCTGTGGATTTGGCTGCCTGGACCCCCTCATAGCTTTGCGGAGCAGATAAGCCAGCTTGAAACAGTGCCAGGCTGAGGGGAGAGGCGAATCTGCTGAGGAAACTTGATTTACCCAACAGCCTACTGACACTGAGGCCTGGCTCCAGAGGGGGTGGAGTCAGCCAATTTTATTGCTCTGCACTGACAAGCATCAGACCTTCAGCCCTCCTGGGGAGACCAGGAAGTGGGAAG
>JAQZBX010108460.1:0-10552 GCA_029593785.1 Cabassous unicinctus
AGTCGGTGGAGCTGACTCGCGGCTGACCCCTGCAGTTCTGTCACATGCCCTGACCTCAGCTATTTCACTGGCCCATGAAAAAATTGTATAAGATCTGATTTCATTCTTGCTAGAAATTGCCTCTGAGATGTCAATGCTCCTACCCTTCTCCTACTTGGGTGTGTCACCTCTAAGCATACAGATCCCTAAGGCGAGTCTTATCAAGTAAAGTGACACAGGGACTAAAATAAAAATACCTCACTTAAAAAAGAAAAAGTAACTTTTACCTGTTCCAGAACCTTCAGAAACTTCCTCTGTTGTTAAAAACAAACTGAAACAGACACAGACATAGTCAAATATAATTTCATACTTGGTGCAATGGTGAATAAAATGCCTACAAGGAGCATGGGGTATGGTTTTTTTTCTGGAAAAAGTTTTGTTTTCCCTTCCAGCTAATTCACTTAACATCATTATATATTTCACATTAGGTTTCAGATCTTTCGATAAGTCATGATAACCAGCCACAGCACATAGGAAGACAAGTAAATTCCCATGCACCATGACATGGATTTACCTTACTAACCCAAAAAGAGCTCCAGGAGAGAAATGGTCCCGATACTGAACCATTGTCAAGAAGGAGGCTTAGCTTATGTTTAAAACAAAATTTTTTATTTTAGGCAAGTGTACATTGGCTAACATAGAATAACCAGAAACACATGTCAACTTGTGCAGTGATTGGTGTGCACTGGGCAGCTAATCCATCCTGGCAGGCCCCCGGTGGGGGGGGCAGCCCGCTTAGGCTCAGGGGCACCACGGGAGCCTGGAGAAGCCCTGCCTGTGGCTCGGGAACCGTCTGGTCACACCTGCTGCTAACGGTTTCTAGGCCAAAACCATCTCTGCAGTGCTCTGTGGGAGAGAATTCCACGAACGGTCCAAGTTCTGGGGCCCTCACGGGGCTGCTTCCCCCGTAAGCCTACCTCTACCTGCTGGTGCCTCTGCAGCTCATCCTTGTATGTGGACGGGGTGACTTCCACCTGGACGGGCATCCAGGCCAGGCTGCTTGGTCTTTGTAAAGGGATGTCGGCCTGACCATCAGCCAGTCTGGTTTCCAAAAGGAATGATCTGGCCTTAACCAGCAACCGAGAATAAAATTTTCCAAGCTCTAGTCAGATGGGACCACCTCAAATCACCTGCAGCCCAGCTTCTACCAAAGCCTGGCTCAGCACAGGGCATTAGGGATGCAGAGTCTAAAAGAAATGTTTTCATCTCCTTTATCAAAAATCTCAAATTGTGTCTGTTTTATAACCACGGCACTGGGAGAGTAAATTATTGGAGCCATGTTAGCCTCCTTGCAGAACTGCTGTCTTGTCACTTTCCCCAACTTTCCCTGGCTTTCTCAGTAAGAGAAAAATGAAATCTACTTCGGCATTTTTTTTTTTACAAAAGCTGTGTTTTTTGACATCATTCATTGTCCCTGCAAAAGAAATTCCTTTCAGAACTTAGTGCCAGACAAAGCTGTGTTCCTGTGGAATTAGTAGGCATTCTCCTTCTTAATAATGAGTTTTTCTTTTCACTGCCAGGAAGTTGAGGACAAATGTTACACTCAGTTACGGCAACTATGTCAGCCATTCGAGTTAACTGGAGTCGTTGTCTCTTTTTTTCATCCCCTATTCCTTCTCATTTTTATCGTATTAACTCATTGTATAAAATAATCATTACCAGTTATTCAGAAGTTGATGTTAAATTGATTAATTGTGACATTTCTGATGTTGACTCAACTCAAATCAAGTGGCCATTATGTGCAATATGCCAATACTATAGAATTATCTTATGGTTGTTTTCAAAAAATGAATTAGTAAATTACTTCCTCTAAATTTTTTTTTTAATGTTTTAGTGTGAATGTTCATTTTCTTAAAAAAACGAAATCTGCTTGAAACTACAATCCAATACATAATATCTTTGGGAAAAAAAAAAAAAACCTTTCCCCTCTTTCCAATCAGTGCTGCATTATGACTAGTGAGAAAGAACCTCTGAGGATGAACATGGGCCTGAAGAATTCTAAGAAGCATTCAAGTTAGCACTAATCATGACAGAGGGCAGTTTTGAAAGCTATTGGCCTCCAGTCAGATCAAATTATTCCAGATGAAGACAGTTTTTGGAATATTTCTGCTCCAGCTTCAAGATAGATCAAGCATGGTACAGAGAAAAAATGAGTATCAAGACACAACCTCAAAAGAAGAGAATGATTCAAATGGTAAATTTTTAAGATCTCTGAAAAGGTCTCTTCTGATTTGGGCACAAATTTTCAGCCAATGTTTAGAGGCTGTGAGGGTTAGAAAGCGAGGGACACTTCCAATTTTATTCTCACTGGTTTAACCTTTAATCACTTTCACAGAAGGTTCGAGATTACTTTCTAAGGCGCGAGACTATGAAAGACGCCGTTAGGAAGGGATCCCAAGAATAGTGGTCCTAGAAGGCTACATCCGATAAAGAGAAGTCAGTTTACATAAAGAAAGTGTTAGTATATCTAAAATCCTACACAGATCTCTTCTCAAAACTTTTAAATCAAGGCATATGTCATTGTTCAAAAAGATGCCCATTTTTAAAAGACTTTGCAATAAAAAGAGTGAGAAAGTTTAAAAAAAGAGAAAAGGGAATACACACTGACTGATAACTTCCAGAGTCCCCCAGGGAAACTACTAGGAAACAATCTAAAAAAAAAGAAAAGAAGCCAGAACAAACTAACAAACTAAAGATGGATAACGAAGACCACGACCTGAATCACAGTGGCTAATTCTGACCCATTATTGTTCGGCACATCAAGGGTCAATATCCCAATTGACTGAGCACATGAGAGCAATAGGACAGCAATAAGCAAACAAGCAAAAGGGCATGCAACGGTTGCCATAAAGGGAACTCCCTTTTACATCTGTCTTTTCACTCACAGCTCCCTTCCGTGCCATACTCAAGGCAGATCTTTTGCTTTTCAGCTCTCCTCCTGCCCTACAGAGCTCTACTCTCCTCCAAAATATAGTTGAGGATAGCCACACAAAATAACAACAAACAGTGGAGCACTTCCTATGTGTTAGGCAATGTTATAAGCATTTTACATTCATCAGCACATTTAAACCTCACAGAAACCCTATGAGGAAGGTTTTATTACTGTCCCCGTTTTACAGATGGGGAAAACTGAGGCACAGAGACTTTTTGGAACTAGTCCAAAGGAGCAGGGGCAGACCAACTTCATTGACAGTTGAACCACTGTCTTAGTTTCCAGGCTAAGTGACAAGTACCACACAACAGGTTGCCTTCAACAGCAGGAATCTATTGGCTCACAGTTTCGGAGGCTAGAAGCTTTGCTTCTTCATGGGTCAGTAGCGTTCTGCCTTTTTCTACTGGGTTCCCACTGACTTCTGTCTCCTCCCTGTGGCTTCCTCTAACCACGTCTGAATTTTTTCTGCTTATAAAGGACTCCAGTCATCTGATTAAGACTCTAACTCATTCAGTTAGACCATCTTCAAGAGGTTCTATTCACAATGGGTTCACACCATAGGAATGTGGATTAAGAACATGTGTTTTGGTGGGGAACATAATTCAACCGACCACACCCACCAAGCAATCTGGCCTCATGACACTCATCACTCCCCAACACCAACTCCCAAAGAAAATGAAAAATCAATCCATCAATCCAACTATGCATCTCAATTGGCATATCCAGTGATTTTTTTTCAATTTGGAAAAGAAATAGGGGGAAAAAAACTTTTAGATGCAGTTTTCAGTCCCAGGATCCTCCTAGTGTGCCAGTGAGAAAATTATTTGGCCATAATGAGCAGTTCCTTGAAACATTAAATTTAGATCCCGAGCTTTCAGGGGCAAAAAAGAAGAGTGGAAGAGAGAAAAGTGGAAGCTGGTAGTTCATGATGTTTAACAAGTCTAGGCTTTATTTGTGATAAAGTCACAAAGCTTGTTGCAATATAAGGAGGGAAGAATCCAGAACATGCTGTCCTTGTTGGAATTGTGTACCCCCATGCTTGAGAAGTAACCTTGCAGACTACCCTGCTGCGCCCTCCCACAGCATCCACCCTATATCTCCCCTGCTTCAGATCAACACCACGGCTCAGAACCGTGATGGAGCAGAGGCCTGGCCGGCCATGTCAGTAGTGCCCGTAGCTCTGGGCAGTGGCAATCCAGCCCTTTAGAGGCCTCACTCTAGTACTCTTCCAGCCAAGCTTCTCCACATGGGGCAAGGCATCTACAGGAACAGGATGCTCCTGCCTGGAAATCACACCCCCCTTCTTGACCCCAGACCCAGAATTTCAGAATTCCCTGCCCAAGCAAAGGGCCCTGAGTCCACTTCCACGGCCTGTGCAGGCTTTCGCCTGGGTCTGTCTGCCTGAGGGCTTACAGGTCATGGATGTGCACACTTGTGGACAAAAGGGCCAGGTGGAGCTCTGGAGCGGCCGTCCGTCGATGGCGGTGGTGATGGAGTTTGGATGTGCAAGCTAGATTGCTTCTACGAGCATGCATGTGAGGCCTCTTGAGGTGTTGGAGGGGGAGAGAAGGATGGACATGATCTGACAGGGGCCTCCATTTGTGCCCTTTGCACCATACCATATAAACGGGAGCAGCTGGCCTAAGGTTTGTTACCCAGGGCCCATAAAAGTGTCTGGTGTGAGGACATGCTCAAAAAGACTTGTTAACTGACTGCCTGAATTGCATCAATCAATCAACGAGGAATACATGCATGTATAAAGAGTAGGTTCCTGTCCTCCATCTCAGATATCCCTGGGCAAAGATGTTTTTGTCAATAGAGCATTCATTGCTCTATGAACTATACATCTTTCTTTTTATATAGATATAAAATATAGATATAAAATGCAATAGGAGGACTGCATGGTAGGTGAGGGTAAGTGAAAGACTCAATAGCACCTTCAAAGCACCAGGCAGTCAAGCTCCAGAAGAAAATACATTTTCCTGGTGAGAGAGCAATTCCCTGAAAGGATAAATGAGATGGCTAAGAAGTTCAATCTCAGCGGGTGGCCTAGCATTACCATGACAGCCAATTACACAATCAAAAATAAGACTTTTCACATCAGAGTTCAACAAGATATGTTGGCTCCATAAAGCCCATTACTTTTTAAAATTTTAAGCTTTCAAAGCACATGCAAGGAGTGGATGTGGTTCAAGAAGTTGAGCTCCCGCCTCCCACATGGGACGTCCCAGGCTTGATTTCAGGTGCCTCCTAAAAAAAAAAAAAAACTCAAAAAAGCCTATGTGGCTCAGAGGCTGAGTGCCAGCTTCCCACACACGAGGTCCCAGGTTCAATCCCTGGCCACCGGTACTTCAAAATTAAAAAAAAATTTTTTTAATTAAAAAAAATACATGCAGAGTCTCATCTATTTTCATTTGTATGTATATTATGAACATATTGCATAGTGTAAACATAAATAAATTGATGTTATTTATCTCTAGAAAGAATTATCTTTTTGGATTATTCAACACAATCTGTTCACCTATAGACTTGCCCGCTCTATTTTTAAAAGTCTTCCAATCTCATATGTCTATCAGTTGTTTCATGATCATTTTTGCAAATAACCATCAAATATTCTCAGATAGTGTTAAGTACTACAAATATAATCAAACAGGAAACATTCCTAAGATCAGTCCAAAGCATTTTGGTTGCAAAAACATAAAAGTACATGTATGTATTAAACTTGACCTGACACATTCTTCTTATATTCCTGATGTCTGAAACATCGAATAGCCGGTACCAGCCAGACTACAAGAAGAATAAATAACATCTGAAATCTCACACCAGAATTGCTTTTTAAGTGAAACACCATAAATGCAGTTGCAAGGAAACTGCCATTGATCCACAGGTATATTCATTATTAGCTCTTACAAGACAGAAAAGGCACCAGTCTTTCTCATTAGACATATTTGGGTTTGGGGTGTTTTGTTTTTTTTTTTTAGATGTTCATGGAATGATTCCTTTTCCCTGGATTTATCTTCATTGTTCAGCTCCCTTCCCTGTCCCTCTTTGCTGTTGGATACATAATAACCTCCTTTCCCCTCAAGCTATGCTAGGTCTCTACAATAAATTCATTTCTTACTGTACATGAAGTAACACGGCACTATTTAATTCCATGAATGTTATTTATTTAAACAAGCATCTTGACCTGATACTTTAGGAATGTCTAGAGCCTTACACATCAATGGCCCAGAGACCAGCTAACATGTACTCTTATTTGGGATTGTAAATGGTGGATTTCTAGGTGGGTACGCATGTGCCTGCAGGCATGTGTCTAACTGTGCGTGCACATAGTGCTCGGTGCTAAAGAGCAGTAAAGAAGAAGTAAACTGCCTTCGTGGAGTTTATGTTCTAGCGGGGTGCACAGATAAGTATACAGATAAGCATTCATGATTCTAAACCGCCCCTTGCTATTTTTGGGAAACAGGAAGCTGTAAGAGCATGTAAAGCAGATGTGCGGAGGCAGAGGGAGCTTCAAGGATCAGCAGCAGTTAGCCAGCAGTAAAAGGCAGGGAAACTGTTCCAGGCAGTGGGGAAAGCCACTTCATTAGAGGAACTGAAAGCTCAGAGTGGCTGGATTATAGCACTGAAGAAAGAGAGAGGCCAGTGATGGGGCTAGAGAAATGGGTTAGAATCTGAGGACATGGGCTTTTAAGACTTGGTAAGAAGCTAAGAGCTTCTAATATAAAAATCAATTAAAAAAAAAAATACCCATCAAAATGTGGGAGGGGAGATAGGCAAGCCTCTCCTAAAATTCACATGGAAAAATTATCATGGAAGAAAAGTCCTGAACATTCTGAAAGGGAAGACTGATGAGTAAGACTATTCTCCAGGTAGAAAAAAATAATATGAAGCTTTAGGAGATAAAAATTTGGTGCTGGCATATTAATAGACAGACAAATTAATAGAACAAAAGAGACCCCAAAATTGGCCCAAATAAAAAGGTATTCTTCATATATAATCAAATTTTTATCAAATTTGTGAAGTGATGGTAGAATTTTATAATAAATTGTGTTGAGATTGGTAATTGGTTATCTTGAAAAAAATAATAAAACAATTGCTACCTCTCTGCTAACATTTTAAAAATCTGAATGGAGAAAGCTTTAAATACGAAAACATGAAATAATAAAAGTAGTAGAAGAAAATTTAGGAGACTTGTTTTATACTCTTGAAAAGGAAACCTTTTAAAGCCACACTTATAACAAGAAGGCATAAAGAAAATAACACATTTTACTGTGAACTTTTAAATTCTTCTCTACAAAAAAAATACCATAATCAACATCAGAATACAGGTAAAACGTTAAAGAACACATATTCTTATTGTTAAAAAGAGTTTAAGAATCAATATTTTAAAAGGCCAAAATCCAGTAGAAAAAAAAAATGACTGAGGGATATGACAACATAATTTCTGAAAAAGAAATACAAAAGACTTACATACCTATTGAAAAAAAAACAAAAACACTTTCAACCTGGATCATAATTAAGAAATTGCAAAAAATATAACAATGGTGAATTACTCTTTCCCAGGAATATAATTGACAAAGGTCAAATGGTTTGATAACAAGTAGTATTGGTTTAGCTGTGAGGAAAAGGGCACTCTCAGTTTTGACAGGAGAATAAAATGATGTGACCTCTTTGCAAGGCAGCTTGTCAACATCTATCAAAGTCACAAAATGTTTTGCAAATGTCCCTGCAGTTCAAATTCTAGGAATGTTTCCTATAGATAAAATTATACATGTGTACAAAAACTTACATACAAAGTTGTTCAACAGGAGATCAGCTAAATTAAGAATGGTCTATTCATATAATGGGTTACTATGTGGCTGTTAAAAAATTGTTATTAATAGGGGAAAGTGGAAGAGGGAGAGGAGGTTAGGTATATGGGAATCCCCTATATTTTCCATGTGACTTTTCTGTAACCTAAAGCTTCTTTGAAGATAAATATGATGAATAAAAAAAAAAAAAGATACCGGGGGAGCATATGGAAGAAATTGTCACTGTACATAGAAGATAGAGCTTATGGTGATGAAAAACACAATGAAAAAATTTTTTTATCATTTTATTATTTTTTATTTTTGTATTTTTTTGCAATTTTTATTATTTTGATTTTAATTTCTTAGTGTTTTTATTTGTTTATTTTTTGGCTTTGTTTCGGGGAAGGTTTTGGATCACAGAGGGCCACAACTGTGGCAAGGGAGGCTCTCTGGTGCAGAGGGAGGGGTGCACCTGGGGCATGCCTCTATGGCATATGAATATGTTCAAGTGGTCATGGGGCATTGTCTCAGTGGGTGGAGACCCACACAATAACCAAAAGAATATTGAATTCCCATCCTGGGAAATCCTACTACATTCTCTAATAGAGTGGTAAAGAATCCCCCGAGTATATGGGCAGTGCCTAGTGCAGGAGGACAGACAATTAAGCCAGGCCCTTGATACTGATGGCTGTACTTATGAAACTTTTCTTATGAAATTGAAACTTAGCCTCGTATTATATATTGCCTAAGAGTTACCTCCTGAAAACTTCCTTGTTGCTCAAATATGTCCTTTCTCTAAGCCAAACTCAGCATATAAATATATTACCACCCCCATGGCATGGGACAGGACTCCCGGGGATAAGTCTGCCTGGCACAGAGGGATTATATCAAGTGCCAACTAATGATGAATCTGGAAAAAGACCATGATCAAAAGGGGGAAATATTAAATAAAAATGAGTTTTTATGGCTAAGACATTTCATAGTGAGTTGGGAGGTCATTCCAGAGTTTAAGCTTATGCACGTCTCAGCAGGATCTCATTGACTGCCACAGTAAATATTGCCTCAAAGAGCGGGACTCATGAGGGCTCTAGAAACATTTAGACACTATAGGCAGGGCAGGCAGTCTCAAGAATGCAGCAACCTGTCAGTGGGCCTTACTTGGAATATATGCTCCCCAATGTAACAGAGTTACACTCATTTATAATTTCCCTACACATGGCTCTTCTGTCCCTTTTATTTCAACCTATAATTTGCACTATACTTTTTAAATGTATGTCCCAGAGACTTAAATCTTTGGTATGTTCATATGCTGGTTGGACCCTCAATCTCAGCAAAGTTGCAACACCTACTCTCCAGTTCATTGGATTCTCTCAGGAAAACTAACAAAAGGATGATGGTGGACAATGTCCATCCCAAAAAACAGAGAGTATCTACAACTGCAAGCAAGACAGATCCATCCATCTGCTCCACGGGATCTAAGCCCCCTCTCAATCAGAAACAGAGTGGGCATCACCATCCCCAAATCCTCAAGATTGAAGAATGAACAAACATAAGGGGGGATGCAACTACAGGCTAAAGTAGACTTATTATTATTTTAGTAATGGAAGAACTTGTAACATTGATATAAAGGTAAGGGCCGCCAGAGGTTCTGAGGGGAGGGAGAGGGAAGAATAGGTGTAACATGGGGGCATTTTTGGGAAACTGGAATTGTCCTGCATGACATTGTAATGATGGATACAGGCCATTATACATTTTGTCAAAACCTATAAAATTGTACGGGGCAAAGTGTAAACTATAATATATAGTCCATGGTTTGTAGCAATGCTTCAATATGTGTTAATCAATTGTAACACATGTACCACACTAATGAAAGATGTTAATGTGGGAAAGTGTGGGAGGGAGAGAGTGTGTGGCATATGGGAACCCCCTATATTTTTGATGTAACATTGATGTAATCTAAATCTTCTTTAAATATAAAAAATAAAATGTTAAAAAAAATAAAGTTGGTGCTCATACTCTGATAAAGAAACATTTTAAAGATAAATTGTTCAGTGGACATCAGCAAGGAGCAGAAGAGTGGGTGTAGCATGCTCTCGTTTGTGTACAAACAAAAAAGACAAATGACAGATGTCATGTTTGTAACTAGACTATTTCTGGAAGGAGGTGCACAAAATGAAAAGCAATGGTTGTTACTGAAGAAGGGAGTTGAGGGATTGGGGAATTGGGGTCCAGGGTGGGAAGGAGCCTAACTTCAAGATACATCCCTTCAGACTGTTTGCTTCACTTACCATATTCAAATGTTGCTTCCCAAAACAGCTAATTGCTAATAAATTCAATACAATAAAATCAATTCATTTCAGAGGGAAAATGTGCAACATCACTTTAAAAAATTTGAAATGCTCCCAGCCTAGAGTAAGGCTTGGCCAAAGGCACTAACCTTTCCAAAGAAAGAATGCATCCATCAGAAGCGGTGCTGGACAGTGAGCAAAGGAAAGAAAAGGAGTGTCCATCCAGAGGACAGGGGTCTGGGCCAAAGTACTTCAAGTTCTACATTCCCTTTGTGAAGGCTCTCCCATTATGGAGATGGATGCTCCAGGCAAGCTTAGCTTAATGCCATTTAGCATTTTAAATGCAGAATTAAGTGCCCTTGCTCTAATTCCAAGATCACTGAGCAAACTTCCAGTTATAATTTGTTCTTCTTTATAGATCTGCTTGTGTAGAAAGTGACTGTTATGCTGATCTGTGTATTCCAGTGCCTGAAAGGGTCTATGCCTTTGTTATATAGCAA